>PNEQ01047134.1:41882-93697 GCA_003012365.1 Medauroidea extradentata
TTTTTTTTTTTTTTTTTTTTTTTTTTTTCGTATGTGACGTCCCTTTCGACTCTTTCTCAGGATGGTGGGTCAGGTCAGGCCGAAGAGAGACTGGTCCGGTAATGGTCAACTTATATTAAATAACAGCCCATAGCTGTAGGAATTACTAAACAGTAAGCATATCAGCGTGTGCATCAAAAGATAAGATAACCTGCTTATATGTTTTCAGTAAATTGCATAAACTTAGGAGATAGTGGTGCTGATACTGTGAAACAGGTTCGTTTTTACTAGGTTCTTTTCAAGAACAATAGATTAGCTTACACTGTATTCTCGTAACTGTACTTAAAATCAAAACTTGCACACCTAAACAAAACTCATTTTAACAAAATACAGATGATTTGAATATGTTATGCAAGACCGAACATACATACCTAGGCAATAATTCAGTAAGACAAGTTCTTCTGTCGAAATAGGACTTCTGCTATTAATCCACATCCGCATTCTTTGTTGTCACCATACAACATGAAAAAACACTACAAAAAGTTGGATAACTGTCTTATACCATTGTATGACATTTTTATTACTGATTACATAAATATTATTTGACTGAATAGGAAGACTAGGAAACAAGGAATTCTTTAAATGTTTTATATACTTTTTATTTTTCATGTTGTCAGTAATGTGAGTGTTGAGTTAGAGTTTCCTAAGGTATGTAGAGGTTTGGGAAGGATTGAAAGGGAAATTGAAATACATATTGCGAAAAGTGCTAGGTTATATGCGTTGACAACTCCGAGGATTGTTCCAATACCAATGTTAGAGAAAGTTAAACATGAGATGGCTAGGATGGTCTGGCTTAAGGTGAACACTCAAGTTGACTTTCCTACCCAGTTTTGTGCTTAAATGTTGGTCGTGGCTAAGGGCGGTGGTGTGAGAATTTTCTGCAATTTTACTGAACTGAATGAGTATGTTCTGCGAGACCTTTTTCCAATACCTAAGGTTCACTACACGTTGTCACAACAGGTGCAAAAATCTTCAGCAACCACTATGAAAATGCAGGGTTCTATCAGGTGCCGCTTAGCAAATGCAGCGAGCCACTGACCTCATTTCTTACGCCGTTTGGGATTTATGTACAAACACTTGCCATTTGGGTTAAATGCTGCACCTGAATACTTAAGCTGTAAAATTGCCCATGTACTAGAATGAATACCCAATGTTCTGTACAATGCTGCCGACATTTTTGTGTGAGTGGAATACCTGAGTATCGTGATCTGATATTGTGTTATATATAACAAATTTACAGCGTTTTACAATCAACACATCCAAGAGTGTGTTTAGGTTGAAGAAAGTAACTTTTTGGGCCATTAATTTTCAGCAGAAAGACATTGCAGTAGGCCTATGCTAAAGCAGAGTACATTCCATTTGTGATTTTTCAGGAAAACAAACAAATATGAACTTTTGCATTTCCTGGACATGATATATTAGGTTAGTAACTGCATTCCTAACAAGAGACGTCTTATAGAACCTCTAATAATCCTGTTACAAGAAAATCAGACATGTGTTTTGGTGCTGAACAGCAGCTAGTTTTCCAAAATGTTAAAAAAATGCCAGCAGCACCATGTTTGGCTCACTTTGACATGAGTAAAAATCTTATAGCAACTGCTGACAGTTCTTACTGTGACTTGGGATGTGCGTTGTTCCTTCAGAGAGTTGACAGTACTCGCGAGTATTGCTTAAAATTGAAAGTCGGTATGCCCAAATCAAAACTGGACTTGGACTTGTGAAAAATTTCCAAAATATATTGTAGGTCGGCAGTTAACACTTGCGACAAATCACAAGCAATTGGTTTAGTTAGTTATGTCCAAAAAAATATTTGTGTACTCACACCCATACTACAAAGGTTTAGGATATATCTGATGAAGTAAAAGTATACTGTAGTGTATACACCAGGGAAGCAATTGGCGGTAGCTGATTGCCTGTCACGAAATCCAGTTCAGCGCACCTACCAGCTTGCAGAGGAGCTGTATGCTGATATAATATCTCAAGTATAAATTGTTATAGCAAATGTGTCTGTTGCACAACCATTCTCGAGCAGATAACAGACTGTTAATAGTCAGACCCAATATGTCAAAGATGTAATATAAATGTATTACAGATTAATATTCTTTTTGTAGTTCAGAATTGTTTGTCTAAATTTGCAAATATTTTATTTATCCTTACAATTTGTCTTTTCTAAAAAATTATGTTGTATTGTAATTTGTTGGAACGCCTCTGATATAAGTTAAATTTTACTTAGTTTTATTTGTTGTGCAAGGTCATGTTACCCTTCCATCTTTTTTTAATGCTAAGAGTAATTTTTAATATTGGTTATTTGGTTGCTAAGGCATTATTTCGAAAGTATGGTTTTGCTTTAAGTGCTCAGCATAATATTAATTGGTTTTGTATCTCTTTGGTTACAAGAATAGGGTATTTAGAAGGTTTTAGGTCCTTCTTCAAAATTAACAGCAACGTCCAGGAAAATTTAGTCTTCAAGACCAGCATAACTTAGTCTATCTTAGTAATAAAATGGACCAAGTTGTAGAGATTCTGGCAGGGAGCGAACGCCCTCTGCAAGAGGCCCCAATCAGGTGCTTAGTTAGATAAGTTTAGTGCTGAACTGCCAGTTTTGCTGCCCGAGGGACGTGGCATCTCTAGCGCCATGACTGTCACCATCCACATCACCCGTCGGAGTCTAGAAGAGTACCGTCAGCTGTTAAATTTGTTTTAATGCATCACCGTAACTCGACCAGGAATTCAAGGAATTAATTAATTTTTTTAAATTTAATCTTCTAGTCAAGTATGGTTACCAAGTAGTCGTTTTTCAAGAGTTTCGTGAACTGCCGTCTCAAATTGATAACCGAAGAAACTGTCGTTTTATATGCTTACTTTTTCTCTATTAACTGAATTTTTGGCGTAAAGTGTTTTGCCTTATTCCCAGTGCTGCATTTGAAGTTTAAATTAAATGGCAACAAATTTGAACATTTTAGCTACCCCTTAAATTTCATTAATTTAAATTTGTTTGTAAGGAAGTATTTAGGATATGTAACAACACATTTTTCTTTCAGAACTTTAAGTATTTAAGTTACTTCAATTAAATTAAGAATCTTTCAACACCAGTTGCATGATTTATTCCAGTATTGAATGTAATTCTTGTGGGCTTCTTTTGTAGTGCAACATTGCGATGTATCCGAAAGATTCCAAGGTGCCCATTATTTATTTACGGAATTTTATTATCGTAATTAATTTATGGTAAATTGTCGTTTGTTTCTGTTGTTTTAAGTGACAATGACTTCGCCTACTTAGAAATATAAAACACTATACTATTACACAGTCGCCAGTAGTCACATAAACACAAATTTCCGACAGAGTTCCTTCCTTGTTAATAGCATAAATTCGGCATTAATGAATGTAAAGGGTTGTTTATGAAGTGCTCAAGGTTGATAGTTCCAATACAAATGCTGCAGTACGTTCTGAAATACCTGCTTAAGGGATATTTAGGTATAACTAAGAGTAAGGCTAGATGTGGCGAAGTAGTTTGGTGGTTTGTATCCAGTGCTCTACATGAAACCCTTATTCAGGTTTTTTCGGTCTGTATTGAACATATGGGATATGCTAAGGAACTCCTCGTCAGAGAAGATGTTCTAATTACCCATGGCAGAACAAAGGGGTAGATTTAATGAAATGACAAGGGAAGTGACTTCTTGTGATTACAGATTATTATTCCAGATGTGTTGATTTTAAAGAATTGAAGACTTAAACCGAAGCAGCGGAAATCTGGAATTGCAAATCAGTGTTAGTGATATTTGGAATCCCACAAGTGCTTAGGACTAACAACGGGCCCCAGTTTAGTTAATTCCATCAGTTTGCAAAGGAATATATTTTTTTATAAAATAAGCAGTCCATATTTCAGCCAGTCCAACGGCTGTGCTGAAGTAGCTGTCAAAACTGCCAAATAACTCGTACAGAAATGTGAGAAAAATTTTATGAGGCCTTTATGGCATATCGTAGTGTACCCCTGGACTGGTGGTTAAGGGTGGCCCCGCCCGTGCAAGCGGGGGGATAGGACGTCTTCCTGTTTGACGTGTCGGAGCGGTACCACGCTCTAGTATCCGAAGGAAGCAATCCCGACCAACCTCTCAGGAAAGTTGATGTTGCTCTGGGGCTCGTGGGTGCAGGTGGGTATTAAGTGGGGATGGGTTCCTCAGCCTTTGATGCTAGCCTTGGCTTCCGTGATCCCTCAGCCTGAAAACCTCTCACTACCAAGTCAACCTGCAGCCTACTCGTGGCGCCACCGGATCTTAGAATCGATACATGCAATGGCGTACGGATCCTGTGCATCCTGGCCTCCCCGAGGCCGGGAAAGGGTATCTGCCTCGGTAGAGTCTCCGACAGATGGTACCTAGGCGACTCTACTAGGTGGGGCGTTAGACTACCTAGCGCTCATTCTCAGAGAACCAAAGGTCTAATTTTTATTAGAATAAATTCAGACAATGGTAATGGTTTGACAACTGGCGTCTAGCTGGATCTTTTGGAGGGAAACCAGAGCCTTCGGGTTGTAAAGGAATCTTCCTCGGTAGGTATGCCAATAACAAGGCATACCTCTCTCGTCCATCTAGCAACGGCCGTCCAGGTCAAAGACTCGTAGAAAAACAGGTAGTACTACGGGCGACTGGGTTGGCCCCATGGAGTCGTTTTCCTCCATGACTAGTCATGGGTCGGATTCGTAGTGATGGTGGTTTCCCTATGCTGGGCAGTGAGTCTGTTATGGGTGTTGGTAATGTCCCGACTAATACCAAGAGGAGACTGGACAGGGGGTCTCAGACGGGGAACAGCAATGTGGGTATGATCTTCAGAAGGGTGGCCTGAAGCTCTCACGGCAGCACCTGTTACCCCTTTGGTAGTTTTCCCGGGGCGCAGTTTAGTGTTATGTTAAGGGGATTGACAGTTCCAACTAAATGTTAGCTTGAGGACAATGCGGTGGTCGGAAGTATCCTGACTCCTCGCCTGATAGGAGGCCGAAGCGGAAAAGTCCTCGGATAAGTCCGCTGTGTGAAAATACAAAGCCCTCGAAACAGGATACAGCATGTATGTACCACTGAAATATGGCCTTCCCCCCTTAGAGATGATTTTAGGCAGGATAGTTTGGACTACTGTATCCAGTATGAACATACCCCAGACTAGAAGCCAGAATGAAATGTAACAGAAATTAGAGAAATAGAAAGGACTAACAAGTCCAATGGTATAAAGAACGACATGGAGAAGATACCTGTTTTAACTGGAGAAAGGAAACTGAGTGTTGATGGTAAATTTGTAGAGATATGGTACGGTTCAGCGTGCTCTCATATTTGGCTGTGCCCAGATACTTGTTCAGGCACGGGGTTACACATACAGACGAAATCGTGAACACTTAGTGTTATCACAAGCTTTCAAGGATAGGAAGATGTTGGGCAAGGACAGCCTGCCAGTATATAAAATAAAAATGACAACAGAGTCACTGTCGAATGGGTAGAACAAGGAACAACTAGTCAAAATATAAGTGATTTTGGCAGTTAATTGGGGTGACATGGGTGGGACAATGCTGAAAATAGCTCTATTACTTATCAGAGAGAACCGGAAAAAAAGTTTATAAAACACACACGTCCAGTAGGAAAAAGGTACTAACTGCATGGTTGGCTGACTGTTGTAAATCCTAAAGGTTCACGTAAATTAAGTAATGCCTAAGAAACTGCAATGAAATATGGTAATGTATAAAGTGTTTGCATCTAAGTTAATTCAAATTGATTTGCCAAATTAAGGATATAAATCAATAGTTTACACATGTGTGTTCAGTATAAGTTGAAATTTATAACATCTGTAGGAGTTTGAATTCTAAAATAATAAAACGGTACAGATGTTTTATTGTATCCCTGACTCAAGTAGTAGGATAGAGATGTGCAGTGGAGGTATTGGCGACTTGAGTGAGTGACTTTATCGCTTGATCAAAATAAATGATAAATGCCTATTTATTATATTGTACAAAAGTAGCGTGTACAGCAGATGTGAACCAAGGTTTTTTGCAAATTAAATCCAGGGAGGAAGTCAAGTAAACTGACAAAATTCATACAGATGGCTTCAAGAGGATGGAATTTCTTAGAATATCATGTGGTCTCACAGTTGCACATGAAATCCTCCCCAAAATATTTAGTGAATTATTTGAAGATCTCAAAGGAATCACACTATACATTGATGGTGTCATTGTCTAAAGATAGGATAAACATGAGCATAATTCTCGACTAGAGAAGGTACTGGGGAGGGCAAAGGAGAAAAATGTTACATTTAACCTCAGTAAATGTAAGTTTCCAGTCCAAAAATGAAGTATGTTTGGCATGTCATTTTAGGGGATGATATAAAAATTAACACAAACAAGGTAGGTACCATTGGAAAAGTCTTCCCTTCCCAACTAATGTTGAGGAACGATTAAAATATTTAATTACTTAGTTTGTGGTGAAGTTAAGCCATCCTACACCTCATACACTTAACAACAGCCATCTAATAAAATAAATACTGTACCCCCGAAAAGCACAGCACATTGTTATATCATAGATGACCGAGGAAAGGGGCTAGGAGTTAGCCAGGACCGGTTTAAGGAAGCATCCGAGCATTCACCTGGAGTGATTTCGGAAACTCTGGAAAACCGAAATCAGCATGGTGAGACATAGAGATCCAACCAGTGTCCTACAGAAGTAAGGCACAATACCGGTACTTACTTTCACCATTGGGGTCAGAGTTAGTGAAACCCTTTTTAAGGAGTGTGAACCAATAACAGGCCTGCACGAAAACACTCACTGTTCCCATGTTACAATGTCAGATGTACAAGTGACAAGTTTTTTACTTAAGAATGGTAACCTGTGTCAGTAAATTTGTGCATAACCTAGCACACCTTACACAAACTTTTAAGGAACTACTAAAAAAAGTGTACAGCCTATTAATGGTTCGAAGTCCTTGCTTGTATATCAAAACTTAAATATCGTTCTCGTCACTACGCCTGTGTTAACAATTTTGCATCCCGAATTATCAGTTATGTTTGCCTGTGAATGCATCCAATGATATACTGGGAGAGATAGTGTTACAGAACTCCGACCCGGTAGTGTATACATAAAAGTAGCTAAGTGAGAGACAGAATAACTACGCCTAGGTTTAGAAGGAGATGATAGCCATAATATACTGTTAAGAACATTTCCATCAATAGACACACATATATGGCAGAAATTTATGGTGGAAAAAAATCACAAATCTCTGGAGTTTGTCGTTCTCAAACCTCTAAAAAAGTGTCTTCTGCGACTATAACACTTACTTATAATGTTACTAGCTTATTACTGAGAAAATACGTACAAACCAGGCAAGTAAATGTGTATAGCAGATTCATTGTCGAGAGCAGGCAAGGAAGACAAATACATTAACTTTCTAAGGCAGCTATTGAGGCACAACAGGAGATGTACGTCAATTGAGTCTGGGGCACATCAGATATATTACATGATATTAAGGCCTTGGTCAGGCAGAATCCAGTGCTATCAGGACAGCACATCAGACTGGGTTGGCCGAACCACTTAAAGCAAGTGGAAGAAGAAATTAAGACATTCTAGTATGATATGAAATACTTAACATGGTTTGTTGTAATTACATACAAGGATCAACAAAAAAGGATATGTGGAACTCAGGAAGTAAATACTAACTTAGGTACACTAAAGCAATATGGGAGTGGTAAGAATATTAAGTACAGCAAAGGATGTTATATTCTGACCAGTTGATGACTAAAGAGATAACAGAACCTGTGCACAGCTGTGAAGATCTTCCGGAACGATAAGGAGACTCTTATAGTTAACAGAGGTGTCCCAACAAGGTGGTGGCAGCACGTACATGTAGGTCTTGAGTTTAGAGCACACACATAAAAGAACTTCTAGCAGTATGTGCTTTTTCAAGGTACCCAGACATCTACAGTTGCTGACAACCTTGTGATTATTTTTGTAACTAATGGAATTCTCGAGATAGTTTACACATATCAGAGGTTACATTTGTTTGACTAATGACTTTCGGAAGTTCGAGACAGAACGGTCCTTCAGCCAAAATACTAATGTTCCTACTTATTCGCAAAGGAATGGCTTTGTTGAGCGACATGCGTCGAAAATCAATCATTACATTTCGTAAATGTACATGTCAAAGCTATAACATCAGTAAGCGTCCAACGAACCAGGACTACCGATTCTTGCAAAGCCTACAGTAAAAGCTTATTCCAATGGACAACATTGATTCGCACTCAGTGCGCATCGTAAACTGAAAAAGTGCGTTTGGCACGTGACTGCCCGCATCGATTGTGTATTGTTCATGCACTAACAACTGGAACACGCCACGCTTTCATTGAAAAACATTTGTGACAACAAATTATTTTCGGCAGACACTTTTTCATACCCTGACAATATTAAAAACCAGAAATGCAAATTCACCATGTTTACGAGGATATCTTTTCTCTAATTTCTCTTTTTTTGACCAAGAACTAAAAGTAGCTAAGTACTAACGAACCACTCGTCGTTGTAATGCTTAACATTACTACCGAAAAAGCAACTGTATTATCGCTATTGACTACTTTATATTATTGAAGTGTCGAATAGTCAGTTAACTACACAATTAACGTCATATAAATAATTTACTTATTGTTTACTTGTCACATGTCGCCGCCATACTTGAACTTGAACAACCGCATTGTCTCTAGAGCCAGTTCAATAAAACTTTCCCACAGTGTGCATCGCACGAGTGTAAGTCATCATTGGAACACGAACAATTACTGCACTAGGCGAGTACGGGTGGTGTCTGGAACATGCGGCATTCACTCAGTGCACACCGAGTTCAGTCGAGTAGTCATTCAAATATGCTGTTAGTGCGCTGCTATCCATTCCAGATCACATCTTGAAACCGAACGCTGAATATAGCACTGTAAACAAGCTTCAACAGTCACGACTATCATAAAAATGTATGACAGACTTGCTAGAGATATTTACCAGGCAACTAGTTAGGGTTGGACAAAGGAATGTGCCATAAAGTGGCCTAGTTGTGGATCAGTCACAAAGGCCAAGGTCATTCAGGCTTTTAATAGACAACAGGCAAATTATTTAGAGAAATAGGATATGAGGGATAAGGGACTAAAAGTTTGCAAAACTACCTACTGTGGTAACCCAAACACAACCTTGACAGAGGAACAGCAAACTTGGGCAAAATTGCATTATGAACAATAGTATGATGACCATTGGCCAGATGTGAATAAGGTAAAATACACTGATGTTGATATAACTAATTACTCATGAAAAATACTGTATGTAGCTGTGGCTAGGTCACTAGGCAGATATCTAGTGATGCATTATGCTTCCTATCATATCAACTTGCAACAATATCCTGCAGTTTAAATAAACTAATTTCTGTCATATTTTTGCATGTTAAGTTGAAATACAAATCAAGAATATTTATCAATTAGTATTAATAGGTAGATAACTTCTGTTGGATTTCATAAAGATGATACATCACTTTTTGAGAAACCTACTTTAATTTCAGCCCAGAGTTTACCCAAGTTATTCACTTTCCTTAATTCTTGTAATGAAAAAGGATGGTTTTTTTTAACGAACTTAATGAAACATCCTAATCTCTCCTGGATGACGTAGACCTTCGTTGTATGAATATGGTTGTGATAAGTTTCTATAAATCCAAGACAATTTACTTGATAACGCATCAACTGCCAATTCTCTTTTAGTTGCCTGTATATTATGTTGTAGTTTTGAACAGAAATCTCAACTAGCAACATACAATATTTTTAATTTTTTCAGCCAGTTTTGTATTGGTTATTTAAGCATTAGATCCCGAATACTTCACAATCTAAAACTGCTTATCAATAATTAAATTACTCTACATCTTCTAAGACAGAACAATGATATGGGGTCGATTGCAGAGTCAAGTGAGGAAAATCTTGAGGTAAAGGTGAAACTAAGGAGAACTTGAGTAACATCTAAGAATTTTTCGTTCGCATTACCTGGCGCCTCCACCAGTGTTACAAAACGTTATTTTATTTTGTTATTTAAATTGCTGCCCATAAGTAATTATTATTTTGGTTGCTGTTACAAGTTATTATTTGGTGGGTTTCAATCAGATGGTAGCTACACTGTGGGTTCAGTTAGATATTATTTAGGGCTAAATGACTTTTAAGACAGTTATGGTTAAATGGGCATTTACTGTACTACAATGGCAGGTACTCTTTATACAAACACGTTTACAAAGTGTTATATTAATTTAGGAAGGGAGCGCAATATTACTGATTATTAAATTATTATGTTAAGTTGAGAGATGTTGCTACATAACTAGATCTGACAACCTTACCGGAAGCTGGATTGATGAAGAGATGGCATCGACGAACTAGCACGCACCCGCCGGGACTCGACCCCCGAGCCCTGGCGGAGAACTGGACTGCTGTTGATCGGATGAGTGTTGGTGGACGACAGCTCGACGTCAGACCTCGTTTACTTGGTAACAGTGCCATATATCGGCGTGTTTGTCCTCATTATTGCGCTACTACGAGGGGGGGGGAGGTGAGTTGCTGTCTTCCGTGGTTTCCCAGCGCTGGCCTAGCAGCAGATCGAACCTCTCCTCGCTGCCCGGCTGTCTGGCCTGCCAGACCATATCATAACAATAGTCAGGAAACTGAGATATCTCAGTTGAGGTAAAGTGTTACCCCAATTTTCGCGAGAAAAATAATTTCTAGCTAAAATGTATATGATTGCCCATTTAAAACGCAAAAACGTACATGACGGCGATTTGATAGTTTATATTTAGTGTTTCTTATACTGTTAAGTTGAAAAAAATAAAAAAGTAAAAATTATAAAAATATGTTGTTTATTTTATTTTTAAATGTTATCGTAACCATTGAAAACAAAAATTCCATTAAAACACGACATCGCTGTCGTGTAAAAATGTACAGCGAATATAAATTATGTCGTAGATACCAGTGCTGTCTTTCCTTTACATCATGGTTATGTTCCTCCTCTAAACTATTACGAATAAATTTGAAATAAGATTATCTACCGTACGAAATTCAATCATCTATTTACGGCAGCGATTAACAGCTTGAGAAAATCTTAAGGAAGGTATGACGACAGAATTCATCACTATGTCCTTATATTTCACTCATTTTTCGTTTCTGCAACAAACCCTTTTCAACTTTCAATCAGAGAAGCCTTAGTTTTACTCAATATGACTGCAATCGACCCTTATGATTTAATTTCGATTGATGAGTATATTATTAGCTTACGTTCCGTAGGAAAAAGTAGGCTTATGAGATCATCTTTTTATGTCTGTGTTCTCTCTCTGTGTAGGTGTGTGTCGCTTAACTTATTTGAATCAGTGGACAGAATTTCATAAAACTTTGCATGCATATAGTACTTTGTATTCTTACTTGATTTTTATATATTTTGTTTACGCCCTACGCAAATTTAAAAAACGGCGACTGTTTTAAGATTTTTAATCTAGCTCATATTTAAGGAACTGTAAATTGGAATTTCATCAAATTTGGTACACATATGTTAATGACAAAACTGACCAGACTTTTGTGAATTCGGCATATCCTGAGCTCATATTTCCTAAATGGCGCTTTTTGATATTTTTAGCAAAAAATTACATATCTTTGGAAATGTTTTTCAGAATTTCGCCAATCTTGTTACGTATGTATTATACAGTATATGAAGCTGACTTATCTTTCGTGTTTATCGTTCACTCTGTGTTCATATTTTCTAAATGGTGACAATTTTTATATTTTTAACATAATAGGACACTTGTTATGAAATGATTCTTAGATTTCACCAAACTTGGCACACATATACTACATACAAATGTGACTCGAAAATGGCGTGTTTCGGTTATCATGTGCTAATATTTATTTTAAGCGTACTATCCCATATATTAGGAAATATTTTACAATATTTCATCAAACTTTGTACACAAATAATTCATACATAGCTGACTTTACTTTGTATATTCCGTTCATCCTGTGTTGAAATTTTCGAAATGGTGGTGGCAATCTTTATATTTTTTGAATAGCATTACATTTCTTAGGACATTTTTTTTTTTCAGAATCCCATCAAACTTGGTAAACATATACTACATACAAAGATGACTTGAAGTTTGTGTATTTTGTTCACCCCGTAAACAAATAAAATGGTACCCATTTTCATATTTTTAGTTTAGGAATACATGTCTTAAGAAATGTTTTTTTTTATTATCAATCTTGGTACACATAGGCCTATACTACACGTAAAGTTGATTCTACTTTTGAGTATATCGTTCGTTTTGTGTTCAATTTGACTTTTGCATGTCTTGTTCATCCTTTTGTAATATTTATAAAACGGCGACTGTTTTTTATCTTTACGACTAAATGACATGTCAGGAAATGTTTTATAAATATTTGTTAAACTGGGTACTCGCATTTTACTTAGCAAGCTGAGTTATTTGTAGTGTGTTTCGCGTTTTATACGTTTGAATCGATATTATTAATACATATTCCTAAATTACATAAATAATTGTATATTGCAGGTTTGAATTGCATTCACTTTGAGGAAAGTGGGCTTGTCAGTTATGCTGTTAACTTCTTGTTTTGAATTTGAAAAGGACTCGGAAAAGAAAGCCATAAATCTGTTACTTTAATATTGTTGTATCATTAGCGATCTTAGAAGGTTCGGTTTCTACAAAAACGGATTTGTAGTGTGTAAAATGAACTACTAAATTAATAATATTTTATTTTAGTTCCTTGAAAGTAAATTTCGTAAGAGTACATATCCCTATTCAAATTTGTACATTCTCAGTAATTTTATTTAGTCAAAAAGTTATGTGAACAATTTTTTACCAGCGCTCTTGAAATCCACTTATTTTTAATGAAGCATAAATTCTTGTTCATTTTTCTCACTCGTGTTCGCTGAAACACAAACTAACAATTCAGACGAACCAGTTTCGCAAATGAAACACTTCAGTAAAAATTATTTTTTTAATTTATTTGAACAGAACTGACATGACAAACTTGCTACTGTAGAAAAAATATGTAATCAAATTTTATTATTGTAGCAATATTACCGTAAGTACTGTCAACATTTAAAAACAATTGGTAAATATATGTAATTGTACGAGAAAAATACAATATAAATACATTTGCAAGTGCTTTGTAAGTGTATATATGAATGCGTTATGAATGCATACTTGTGCATATATAAACTATAGGTATTAATTTATATGCATATAAATAATATATATACACATAGGCCTACATACACAAGTAAAAGTTTTGTTAATGTGGTTACATGCTAACCAAATGTAATATTTAATGAATAGCAACATAGTAATTTTAATGTACTTGTGCAATCATTATTTAAATATTAAAAAACATTATTTCGGAGTGAAACATGCATTCTGTATGAAAACTTGAATTCGTGCTGCAAGTTGATCATCCTGACATTTCATGCACTGTAAATAGTGGCTGGCAGTCTACTTCCGTGCTTTTGGTAGGTTGTGCAACAGTCCTTATTTTTGTCTATGATATGTATCATTGTCGCTTACGAAAGAGAACAGGTCATCATCAAGGTGAAGTTACAATACAGGTGACATGGAATTTAACCCAGAAGTGCGGGCAAGGCAATAAATGTAACAGTTGAACAGACAAAGACACTCGCAAGTGTTGAATGCCCCCCAGAGCATCACTCCATCTTCCTGAGTGTACCAACATATGTGCAGTACGATATGTGCCTAGTATAATGGAGAAGAAAGCGAGTACGTGTCTCGAACTATTGAAACTGTTAACTAATAACCATTTAATACGTGGCAACTTTATTAATATCTATGTAAACTGTAGGCTACACATTGCACCGTTTGGTGTCCTGGGACGCGGCAGCGACGGTGGCGCACAGTGACGATGTGCGGAAGAAGAATCGATTGTCATACTGGTGGGCTCGAGCAGTACTATCTCTTTGCTTTTTCTTCCATATAATGTGTGTTCTCTTGGTTTACCTCCTTTCCCTCCACCGCGTGCGCGGCGGCGATCCCTGGCCAGGTGAGTCGTCGTGACTTGGGTTGCTTCTACCTATTTCAGTTATGTTCGAAGGCGGACGCACCTAAATAATCAATGTAAGTACGCGTGCTTCATTTGAGTTGTATGGGGACTTGTTCCCCTGTGGAGTGTAGAGGCGACTACCTCCATGGTTAGGTAATAGATTTGTTATAATTTTGAACGAAATTGGTACCGCCTGTTGAAAATTCAATATCGGATAAAGAATGTAGGTTATGTAATTCTATTATTTTTTGGTATATCGAGGTTTTGTGAATATCCACGTTGTGGAGGTGTGTCATGCCGTATCGTTGAGGTGGCAAAATGGGGGCACATTTCTGCAAGGTATAGTATCCTTTGGATTGATTGATGAATGAATTAATGTACGTTTGTTATTCCCTGCTGCAATCGTGATTTGTACAGTTTACCAGTTGGAGCCGTGGACGAGACATTGCTCGCCTTAAGCGTTACTGCTAGCTTTGGCAATACCGGATTGTAAATATGTAATAACGTTAAAATGGGTTGTCTAGAATTTTGTCATATTATTGTATTTTTCTGTATCGAATCAATATTAACTTCGTTGTTTGTGCTGTTGCACATTTGCTATTTCTAGATGGTATTTAAAAGATTGTTTTCCGTAGTAAATTTAACTTCATTGTCAGTGTTGTGGCATATTTAATAATTAGCATTAAATGGGAAATGACTTGTAAAGGATCGAATGAACTTGGTATATACCTGAGGCATACACACACACATATACACACACACATATACACACACACATATATATATATATATGCCTTAGATATACCAAATATATATATATATATATATATATATATATATATATATATATATATATATATATATATATATATATATATATATATTTGTAACAAATGAGTGGGCAATTATTATTGTTTGTTATTTGATGCCCGTTTAAATGTTTCTTACTCAAGTTTGTGTATTTAAAGTATGTTTTTTTTTTTAATTAATATATCCCAGTGAAGATAAAATATTGTGAAACTGTTTTTCTTTCTGTTTCTTTGCTTTGTTCCCCCTGTGATATTACAGATTGGGGTACAACGTTGTTTTGTTCTTGAATGTGTATACTCACCCAAAATCTAATATTCACAACTTAGAAAACCTCATGGACTGGAAACGTTATAAACACATGTATCTTACTCGACTAATTGTTTGCTTAATTTAAGTTGGATAATTTTAAGCATATGTTTGTAGCATTCCATAGGGTCCATCAACTAAAAGTGCTCTCTGCTCGCTCCAGTCATACTCACATTATCGTGAGGACACAAGACGTGGACCGTCTGCAGGGAAGCCTTCATGTTTGTTCTACTTTATATATTAGTAATAGTAAAAATTACTATCTGGGACCTTTTCACATCTCTCTCCCTTGTGCGCTTCTAGCAACGTGTAAATGGCCGCGAGGTTATAACTAAACATAGTAAATTTAGCTTAAGCATTGAATGATCCACGAACATGCTCATGTCAGCTTTGCTTCTCCAGCACATTTCTACCAATTTTCTGTATAACTAGAAGTGACTTAATTTTGTCGATAATTTAAATCAGTCATACCTCGTGAGCTTACATTCTCACTCCCTGACGTCAGTCTAGGAGTAATCATGTGGATATGTACTGTATGTGTTTGCACGTGCATGATAAAACCCAGACTTGAACCAACAGCAGTGTTTATTCCTTCCAAGTATCAAATCTTCGCTCTTGATCAATGATGAAGGGAAGAGTAAGAATTTGTCATTGTGAGGTCCTACCACACCGAACCGTTAACTCCTCAAGATACCTCCTTCTCCCATCCTCAGCTGGGTACTCGCTGAGGTGACGCTCTTACTGACATCTACAGTTTACCTTACCTGAGGACTGACTGTAACGATGTAATATTGTTACAATGAAGATCTTGTATTAGGCGTAGCCGTGTTCGTTCTTGTGAAGGACTTTATAAATTAAATGAAAGAATTAAATTAAATTTCTTAATTTATTACCAACATTATTACTCTACAATAATATCGCAACATGTACATATAAGGTAAAGTAAGGTAATTTCGCGATATTTTCAGGTTTATGCAAATAATTATTGAATCAAAAGTAATTTACACTGATATTATGAACTGACAGTATTTGTGACGTAAGTTGCAGACATAAAAGGTTGCAATCGCTATTTGTATCAATATTTTAATAAAACAAATTAAGATAAATTTTCGATTTTATTTTATTTATGTTGGTGATATGGGTACTTAAATTTCGTGATAGCAGTAGGTAATTTCGTGATATACTATAGTTGAAACAAATTCGTGCTCTGGATAACAATAACACGCAGAATTTTGTTGGGACCTTAACAAGATATATTAGAAGTCAATTTAAGTTCAGAATTTCTTAAACAATAAGATAAGATGATCCAAACCTGTTTACCAGAGTCTTCATCCTCTGCAGTTGCACAAGTTTCACACATGAAGACCTGTTCTTTTGAATTATTCGGTTGACACAACACATGATATGGTACCAAACAGTAAGTACACTGTACCCACTTTGCACCATTTTTTACACAGCCATAATGAGAAAACTTGATTCCACACACACCAAATGAACAGTCTTTATCACTATCTTTGATGTTTTTAACTTTGCTTCTTAGTTTCTTGATCTTGATGTGGAAGGTTTAGGCTCTGAGGCTGGTCCATCTGCACAGCTGTAGCTACTGTCTCGTCTGACGAAGTCAAGTACTTTTAACTCGAATCAGTTTTCCTTTTGGTCTTCTTGTTGCGTCAGTAGAGTAGAGGGATGTTTTATAATGCTGTCCAGTTCTGGTGTCTGCCTTGGTTCTTGATCTTAATGTCCTTCGGCGAGAAGGCGATTTGTCAGTTGTGATGTTTGTAGAGCTTCTCTGGCAATCGAAGACTTATTAAGTGGGCAAATTCTAGTTTTATTGACGGCATTTACAATGTTAGTTTCACAGAAACTCTTTATGAATGCTGGATTCAGTATTGTTTGGAAATGTGTTCTGTTGGGTTTATCTGTGGGGGTTATCCTTCATGTATGAGTTCATGCTCTGAGTCCAGTATGATTTCAATTATTAATGCACCCTACATCTAATGGCTGGAGCATATGCGTTGTGTGGTCAGGTAATATGAACAAGAAAACTGAATTTTCTTTTGGTAATGAAATAACTTGTGAACTGATGTTAGATGCACGAGAGTACATGAGAAGGATAACTGGACGGGTAGGAGGGATTGCACTGATAGAAAATGTAAATCACTCCAAGAAAAGCTCACTGTTGATCCATCCCTTAGCTGATAATTTGAGCAGCGAATTATAGAGGCAATAACTTCATAGATTGTCGTTCCATCGCACTCCTTTAAATATTACCATGGGTGAAATCCACGTTCCATCGGCGCACACACAGCCAAGAAGTGTATAGGTTTCAAGTAATTTGATGACTGATGCTAATTTTTAGGTATATTACACGAACTTCAGCATTAATGCATAATGAACAACTTTGTTTATATGACTTACATTGGAATTTGGCTTGGTAACTACTTTATTATTTATCTAGAATACAAACTATCGAAATAACACTATTTTTTCCAGATGAAAACAAATTAAGAAAACTGCTTCACAATTTAAGCTTTTGTGGCCAGGACGTAATACGATCCGACTGTTTTTTTACTTCCTCATAAAGTACGTTTCTCAGGCTACATATTATAATGCTTATAGTTAACACACCTGTATTATACTCGTCGTAGTACTGTACCAAACAAAAAAAAAATGTATAATTGCCACAAAACAACACGGAAATCTGCCACGAAACACTACAAGTTTTATTTACAACCCAAAGACAGTGCTACTTACAGTGTGGTACCTATAGTGCAATCTGTTGAGAGTTGGCTGAACTATTGCGTAGCATATGGTCTCTTCTTCTCAATAGGTATATTCGTTGTAGTATATTGAAAAAGTGTCACAAAATTGTGTGTGTGTGTGTGTGTATATATATACATATAGCCTATATATATATATATATATATATATATATATATATATATATATATATATATACATATACATACACCTACACACACACACACATATATATATGTGTGTGTGTGTGTGTGTGTTGGTTTAACATTGTTAGTTACAGTTAATATTTGTTACTCTTGAAATATTTACACTAAGTTAAATTTAATAAAAAAAACTGTCACTGTCACGAAAATCAGTCCTCAAATTACATACGTCTCTCTTCAGTTAAACTGTCTTGTTCCATAACTTTCTCATTGTTTTCAATAATAGTAAAACCTGTTCGTCCGTCTCACACATACACAAAAACGCAACGTCCAAAAACGCTCGAACTGTTCCACTGCTATATGCATTTCCCACATTGTAGCCATAAGATGTACAGATCACACGCCGCTCCTTGCCGCAGTTAATGTCGTCGCTGCCGATGTCTTCTCCGCCGCTTACATACTATACACTACAAAAACTGCTGGTTACCGAGAGCTATATTCATACCTGGCTACATTGACGCCCAGATAACTCTCGCAGATTGGGAATTAAACAAGTTTGTGGGGATATTTCCAGATTTAAATGTAACCTTCGATTATGGCCTAGGCGCGTGGTCTTCAGGGTCTGCTTAAGAGTACAGGTTTGTGCTTGCCTCCCAGACAGCCTGTGTCGTCATAGGAAGGAAGGGGAAAGAAGCCCTGTATGTCGTCCGGCTGTTAGGGGAGAAAATATCATACAGCCGAAGTTTGCCAAGCCCACATGAGTACTGCCGAGAATAGTCGAATGCACATGATTACACTCGAATAAGACAAACCTCCAAGCTCCTCTATTGTATTAAGGAAACTTAGGTCTAAAATCAATATAAGTACACAAATATTACCTGATAATGTAAAATATAACGATTACTCAAAACATCAATAAAATTTATAGAATAATATAAAATATACTACTGTTTTGTAACACTTGCTACGTGCCCAGGCTTTGTCATCACAACATGATATTTGCCGCATCTCGGTAAGGTACCTACATAAGTACTTATGTACTTGTACCCGTGAAACTACACTACTAGGTTCCTAATCAAATTTACCAAGAAAATTGTTCAAGTTTGTTGCACACCAATTATTCTACGGGCCTTAGTTATTATTCGAAATATACTTCTGTAAAAGAACGATAAGATACGACAAAGCTGATTCTGCAATGGATCCAAATAAGGACGAGTCAATTCTGACTGCTCTACCTGCGCTGAAAGAAAGATCTCTGCTAGAGATCTGTTCATGGAACATGTGCAGTTGTTCAGCCACGTCTCCCTCCACTGGTACTTCTAGCAGCAGATCCTGTATTATGTCCATAGTGTTCCTGATCTCAATGTGAGCTCCTCGACAACTTGAGATGATAAATGCAATTTCCAGTACTGACATCACAGATCGTGAGAGATACACATACAATGCCCACGCAGACAATATATTTAGTGATGACATATTTCGAATTACACCCAAATAAATACAATTTGTGATTATGATAAGACTGCTGAGAAAAAATGACAACAGTTGGTGACCATAGGTTTCATTTATCAAACTTATACACGTGAATATCTTCTCGCTAACCTCTCTAATGTGAAATATATTTTCGCCAGAAAGTTGTGTTTTCAGTCCTATGATGTTACTCTGTGCATTTTGCTGCACGCTTTGTACAACAATGGGCTGTGTAGATTCGCACTGACGTGATATGTTGTTTGATAAATGCAAGCAGCCTCTAGTGTTGCTGTATGAGTGAGTATTATTTAATTCTCTTAATTTTCTGTTTACATTCTTTAGCCGTGATGTAACCAGCAGCACCCAGTGAGCGTAGTTCAGTGAAAGAGTCAGAAATATGATGCTATACATATTATAGCACGCAAATGTGATAATACTTCGACCACGCATGTAGCACGTTTCCCAGAACTCAATAACACTACGAAGTATAAAGTAAGTAAGCAATATTGTGGAGACACAGAGTATCTGACTTTTCTCTCTGTTTAACTCCTTGTACATATGGAACAATCTCTGGTCCACCTCCAATAACGTCTGCATTATTTTACGCCTGCAGTTGTAATTGAAGAACATACTTACTATGCTGGTAAGTGTGACCATGTACTGTGATGTTACGAACGATAACATAGACCAAAACATTTCCTGGCTTTTGCTTGTCAAATATTCATCAAATAATAATGATGTTCTACGTATACAAAATATAGTTTCAATTACAGCAATTGCTACACTATAGAGTGCTAATGATGTTGATCTCTTGAACGTCACAGTTATCTTATTTCTACGTCTTCTAACAACTGATACGTTGAAAGTCTCAAGACCTGCAAGTTTGCACAAAGTGCTCAGAATTCCAGGCGATAAGGTCGAATAGTCTTCATTAGATGCATACATTGTTATCTGTAACAGAAAAAAATATTTTAATCTCAGTATAAATGGAAATAATTACTGACTGACATTTTATGCCTATTCCAAACCACTTTACTCAGAAACGTGTATTTTTTGAGGGCGAGTTTCCCACGGGGCGTAGGCAAGCCTCAAAACGTGATTTTTTGGAATTCAACCTCTAAGGGATAAATAAAGGGGGGATTTGCGTTTCAGTCAATGAACGGTATAGCTCGTTCTTGATAAACCATCGTCATTTTCATACCGATGCAATACTTCTTCAAATACACATAATTTAACAATTTAAGTTTTTTTTTAATTCGGCCTCTGAGGGTGTGGAAATACGAGAAATTGTGTGTGTGGGCGTGTGTGTGTGCGCACGCGTGCGCCCATAAAACTTTGGAACCAGTGGACAGAATTTCACCAAATTAGGTACACACGTAGTACTCAATAATATGACTTGACTTTTTAAATTTCGTTTACAATGAATTTTTGTAATTGAAATTTCGGACTTTTTATATCACACTATCTTAGTAACAGTATTCTATATATTTCATTAAACTCATTATAAATAAAGTGCCTAGTAGGGTGTCATGAATTTTATGTTCAGTATGTCCGTAAGGTCATGGTGTACTTTTGACCGGATGGTGCAGTATTGACCGGTCACAGGAAAACAACATTGTTCTGTAGCATGATATGCACGCAGGTGCATACACAATTGATGATGCAAAACACCACGAACTGCGCAGTAGTGGATCAGACATGCATCATAACTTAACGGATTCACTGCATGTAGTTCATGTTGTGTGTGTATTTTTAAAATGGCGCCCATTTTTTATAATTTTAGCATTATGTGTCAAATGTGAGGAAATATATTTCCAAATATTATCAAACTCAGTTAATTAAGACTACATAAAACTTGACATGATATTTCGGTAATTTGTTAATCGCATTTTCATAGATTCAAAATAGGGGTCACTTTTATATTTTATGCATACTAGGTTAGGACATCTTTTAGGGAAATATTTTTCCGAATTTCATCAAACTTAGTACGTATACACATACTGCATATTAAGCTACTTAAATTTCGTGTATTTCTTACATCCGGTTAATATTTTTAATATAGTGATAATTTTTATATTTAGCATAATATGTCAACTGAGGAAACACTTACTAATTTAATCAAACTTGGTACACGTATTTTTTTTTTCAGATGACTCTGATTTGATGTATTTTTTAATTTTGTGCAAAAATTTAAAAAGGCTTGGTTTTTTAACACTTTTTTTTTCGAACACATGCATTACATTTTCCAACGAATATTTTTCCCTTGTAACTTTATCAAAATTGGCACACTTGAAACTTATTAACATTGCTTGACATTTATGTTTACCGTTCATACTTTGTTCGTATTTTCAGTATTGAAGCGGTTTGAACATATAATCACACGAGATATTTGAGGAACCATTTCCCAAAACAACTTCATAATCTGTACACGTATATTACTTGGCATAGAAAATTGGTTTTTACGTTTTTGTTAACACGCTGTCTTTTTTTTTATCGGGGTGATTTAAAACGCGTTCCGGCCACACAAGATTTCAGAATTTCATGAAACCTAGTACTCACATAGAAATTCTGTCTATTTAATTTATGAATTGTTTATATTGCTGTATCTGAATTGTGAAATTTAAAATTTTTTGACAACAGAGATATATGAATAACTATATTTCAGAATGTCCTCAAACTCGGTACACATAGTACTTCGTAAATGAAATTACTTTTATGTATTCGGTTAATGCGGTGTAAATAGTTACATAGTACCAGAATTTTGTAGATTTATTTATTACATTAGATATCAAAATTAACCATTTAACCGAATTTCACCTTTATCTATACGTACACAGTGCCTTATACAGCGACTTTGATTTTATGTGTTTTCTTGGTAATGTATTCAGGTTTTAAGAACTTTTGCCCTTCGAATATTTTTTAAGACATGAAAGAGGAATATTTTCGTAAGTTTATTCAGACTCGGTTCACATTTGATGTTAAGTAAGGTAAGGTATATTTTAAGTATTTGGTTCAAGCTTATTACTATACACAGGATGTAGGAAGCACATGCATATTTCGCACGCTACGCGAAACTGGCCTGAATTGGAGACGAAAATGTAAGTGACAAAATGTTGTGTGACGATATTTTACTTGCAAAGTGTGGCTAAACTGCTTGGAGAAAGTTCCTTCTTGCTTTCTACCAAATATTGTAAAAGAAAATATGGGAAATTACAGCTTTTAGCACTGTTAATGAGCGAGACATTTTATCAACGGTGTGAACTGGAAACGCTAGCAAATTTCATGTTCTTATATTCATATTTGTATAGTTGTTATACATTTACCAACTAAATTTCTCTTAGGCTAATAGTGTCATAATGTATGTATTAATATTTTAATTTTAGCTTATCAAGATAATATTTAAAAGAGCGTAACTACATCCTAAATTCATGATTACATTTAAATGTATAAAAAAACAAACTATAAAACTAAAAGTAGCCATAGAGCGAAGTGCTACGGTAGACGAAACAGCGCTCATATCGACGTTAACTGGAATAAAATGACACATATTCTGTTCTTCTCCTGACATTCCTATATTGTCCTTGTACAAAATTTGGCTCTACGTCTAAGTATTATTTTAAGTATGTTACGTCAAGTAAACCTGAAATCATGTTCGGACTACTTGGGAATTTAACCTGCATCCGTAATATGCAGGTAAGAACAGTGGTAGTAAGATAAGTATGATATCTGTGGAGCGCAAGATGGAATTAACTACAGTGCTTTGTTGACACAATGTCATCTTACAACATTTTGCCATTATTATATTTCGTCTTCAATTTAGCCCAGGATTCGCGTGGTGTTTCTTTTGTAAGTTTTTTTTCTGGCCAGCGTATGTGAATGTGTGCATATATATGTATGTATGTGTGTGCGTATGTATGCATATATATATATTTATATGTGTGTATATATCGAAGTTTCCGAAACATAATTAAATATTAAAAACATACGCGTCAAGAAATATAGGACCTATAGCAAGAAAATTTAATATTTATACACTTTTTCGTACTTTTTTATTATAGGTTCATCATGTTAGAACATAGCACCGTAGTACAATCATACACTATTATGGCACAGCTTTAATATTCAAGGCCAATTTGCACCCACGTTGAGAAGAGTTATGCTGGTAACGTTTTGCTTTCTTTCTGCACAATATTATTGAAAAGTAGGCGGAAAACGATTAAAATAAGTTCAATACAAATCTCGGAACACGTGGAAAAAATACCTACATTGGTTTTTAAGTACAGTTACAGTAGTGATTCTGTTTACTAGTTACTATACAAATATCCTATCAGCGTTTTTATTTAACTTTTGAGGCCAATTTTAGAAATAATTACGTTCTTAAATACTTAGTTTCAAACCACTATATTTTGTTTTATACTTTTTAGTATTTCCACGTCATCCAGTTAATAACTTTCGTTTTATTATTATTAAAAACAAATTCCCTTTGAAATTCTCGTGATATACGGTAAAAACATCGTTTTTTGAAAGATACAAATGTTTAATTTAAAAAGAAAATATTTCAGTATATTTGGCGATGATTGCAACTGTGCATTATCACACATCTGTGTCCTTAATTCGTGCACATGTAGTAGGTTTATCACAAAACTGTGTTAGACATTATAGGTGGTTATGAAAACTACCTTGGATCTACTCGATAGCGTAGGTATCACTCTAATATCGGTCAAGAACGTAATGCAATAATGAATCTACCAGCCCTCAAGATCTCCAGATATTCAACTCGGTCTCGTCACCGGATCCAATTAGATTTATCCCACTCGGGAGCCTTAGTAGACAGCCGCCAGAAGATGATATCGTAAAACGTAAACAAATACAGACTCCCGCGTGTGTACGTAAAATAACAGATGTTGCAAGGCGCTTTGAGTGCATGTTCACGGAAAATACGGTGTCGGATAGCACGTATTTTTGTTGAACGAGAAGTCTGGAGCAGTTTATCAACTGAAAATATCATCAGAGAATGCAATTCAGGTATGAAATATATTATATAATTTGTAATAACTAAGTGTTCTCAACATATACATCTTTAACTTATAACCTCCCTCGGTTATTTGCAGAGAATATATACACATTAATTTTAATCACTGTTCTAGTAGAGAAATAATAATAACGGAATTTCTTTATTTTCTGGATACTTCGGAAACCCGTGTTTAGCTAGTCAGTCCCACGCCTCTCTCGACTGCTGCAACTAGTGTCTCCTCAACTAATTCCCGGACGACGCGAATACCCGCGCTAGGGCACAACCACCTCCAGTGGTGCCTGCGACAAGAGTCTCGCAAACCAATACGTGGATCCCTGCGAATTCCCGCGGCTCCGGACACAACCACCTCTCGTGGTGTCCGAACAGCGAGTCTCGCAAATATTACACGCGAATGTCCGCGGCAAAGTATACAACCACCTCTCGTGGTGTTTACGCCGAAGTCTAATCACATACGCGGACCCCCGCGAATCCCCGCAGCTCGGGACACAAGCACCTCTCGTGGTGTCCGCGGCACGAGTCCCCTTAAACAAATACGCGGACCCCCGCGAGTTCCCGCGGCTCGGGAAACAACCACCTCTCGTGGCGGCCGGAGCACGAGTCCCCTAAACAAACCTAACATACGCGCTCCCGGCACTTTCCTTAAAACTCTCCCCATTTACTCCCAGCCAATCACAAGCTCTGTGGACGACTGACATAACTAAACATTGTATTTTCCTCCACACCTGTTTAATATATATTTTCAAATTTCACACAGTTTGACATTAACGTACACACCAACTTATGTACAAAATTTCAACTCTCTACGCTAACTAATAATAAAGTTAATATTTAATTTTACTGCAGGGGGTAAGCGAAGCCACGCCCCTGAGCTGACCTACTTCTTGCCCCTTAAGCCTTGGTTCCCACACAAATTCAAGGCTGTTGGCGAACTCTCGGCCGCCAAGCCTAGCTTTCTCTTTCCTTCGGCGTGAAGGGTTAAATAGCCATGAAACAATTCAAAATACTCCTCTCCAACCCTTCGCCTCTGGCCAATATACAAAACTAAATTAAAAATAAATGAAATTAAACAACTTATTACGATTGAACAAGATTAAACACATAATTCTGATTACAATGAAATGTCATCGGATTCTCTACGACAATTTTATCCCATTTTGCATTATTTACAATTAACATTACATTTAATCAATACAAATGGCAAAGAGGCCTGTTACAAACTTTCCAATCATAATATCTAGGTCTTGAGCGCTGGTGAGGGGTGACATGAGGTATGGAGCAGCGCTGGAATGAAGGGGTGTGGGGAACGGGAGATTCCCGGGAAAATCCGTCGACCAGCGAATATGTCCGACATGATTCCCACTTATGAAAATCAGAGGACGAATTCTGGCATGGGACCAGACCTATATAATGTAGCTACCAGTAAAAAAATGATATTCTCCACTGTTCTATCCTAGTTTAATAACGTGGGTCTGCCAGATCGGCGACTGAAATTACTACTTCCGCAGATTCTGGAATATTTTCTTTTATTAAAAAATGGTCGCCAAGTAACTAATCTTCGGATTTATGTTCGCTCGGTAAGCATATAACTACTGAGTAGATCCAGTCACGTGACCAACAATACCGAGTAGGATTATACCTACTACGTTTTCATAAGCGCCTTTCGGTCAATTTTTCAACAACACAGACTCTGGCGTCACGGCCGTATTATCCAATCAGATATCATATTGGAAATGAGTGGGCACCGACAGACAAATAGACGACTGTCATTACAGGTGCTCAGTCACACGAGCAGGTTTTGTCGATTACCTTTAATGCTGTTGAAGTTTTCAAGTTGGCGGGAATAAATATAAAACGACATATTTCCTAAATACTATATATTTAAATCTCGACGTCCGCGGTACATTTTTCACACATTATTCTGTAAATATTAGCAAGAGGTGACTGGCGAGCCCCTGGAATGAGTTAAACAAATCTTTGGCTTTGAGTAAAAAAATAAATGTAATATTGTTTACTGGCGGAGCAGATTGTAACGTTGTAGCACAGAATAACAAGTGTATCAAAAGCTATCTATATAACATTATAAATGCAGCAACTGTTTTTTCAACGTACAAAAAACTTAAATTTATAGCACGGGAAAATGTATTATCCTGTATGCAATGTTAACATGAAAACACTGTTACAACATGGCGACAATACTAGCCAATCAGCGGACGAGTTCGCTGGAATCATAGGAGCCGACACGCTAGTACGCTTTTGATATCCTTGTTAATTATGCAATTTTAGTGATTCGTTTTATTGAAATTGCAATGAATCTATTGGCAACGGTCAGGGAATACGAAAAAATTCGAAATATGTCAGGGCCAAGAACAGACGTATGCTGCCATAAGCGGTTTTTACAATACCGTGACGCGGATAAGCCAGACGCTGGCCGCCAGCGACGAATACTTGTCATGTGTTCATAATAGAGCGTATAAATATCGCCGGCGGCTGGCTACACGAACTTGTGCTGTCATATTCTATCTAGAGAAGTAACTTAGTAACTGTAGAATTTTTAGAGATTTTATATAATTTTACTGTAATATAATTATGCAATGATTATAATACAATCTAACTAGCATAAAAATAAAATAGATTTTTATTTTCGTCCTAACCTGAACCATGTATAAATGCCATCACCTACCTGATTACTGTGTCCTGGTTTGATAAAGTTATGAAAAATT
Source organism: Medauroidea extradentata (assembly GCA_003012365.1). Classification (NCBI taxonomy): domain Eukaryota; kingdom Metazoa; phylum Arthropoda; class Insecta; order Phasmatodea; family Phasmatidae; genus Medauroidea; species Medauroidea extradentata. The sequence continues at coordinate 69,246 of PNEQ01047134.1, forward strand.
GTTTGTGCAACCAGTGTGATAAAAATTAGGGTTTAGATATCTCATATCAATTAATAATCACTTCTTTTAAGTTTGGTGGCCTGTAACCTTTTTTTCGTAACTTTCATCTGTATTGTATTTGTACATATGACAAACATTACATCTCAAACCTTGTGGCTGTTACGGAGTTTTATGTGTATTTTACAGCAATAAACAGTGATTAAAACAATTAATAAGCAATCTTAATTAGTTCCCGTCAATTTATTTGTGTGTTTGAAGGTGTATCCTTTCAATTTGTTTGTATCTTGCTGGCAACGTACATAACCAGGTGTGGTGATAGAAGTGCGGAAGTAGTGGTGATGCAAGATGTCTTAGTGCATGTTATGTGATATAATATGTTCACACTTCCAAAGCTATTTGAAAAATTTGATTTCAACAAGTTACAAAAAAGAGAGAATAATTTTACAGTAAATAGTGATAAGTACCTGACACGTAGTGTGTTATTGTGTGTGCATTGGTAATGTCTAAATTAATAGAGAGTTTAAATATGTAAATAATCTGGAACCCCTATTAAATACACAAAAACACACATTTGTACATGTATTTATATGCTTACGTATATAAATATGTATATGTAAGTGTGTATGTTAGCACACAAATATTTAATAATATTCACACAATTTTTAGGTAGCTCTTAAATACAGGTTGAGTCGGGAGTAAATGTACGTGCTTTGAGGGGTGATAGTACTGGTGATTCTGAACAAAATGTTTCAATAAACATATGCCCATTTCTTAACCGTTTCAGAGAAACCTAATGAAACAACAAGGAACGGGATAAGTGCAGGTGACGGTAAATCACGATACTGTTATCGTATGTTTTGTTTAATTGTGTACATTTCCTCAAAAAAATCTTCAAACACTCCACCACCAACTTCAATGCATTTTGCTGTTCTGATAAAACAGCTGCTGTGTTGCTGATCTGAGCTCATTAGTACATTGCTTTACTTGAGCACAAGCATGGTAAATACGAGCGAGAAGTTCCTCTCTTGTGTCCACCCTACGCGTGTAGACTTCGCTTTTAAGCCAACCCTACGCCGTGTGGAAATGTACACAATTAAACAAAACATATGATAACAGTATCGTGATTTACCGTCACCTGCACATTTCCCGTTCCTTGTCGTTTTCATTCTGTTTCTCTGAAACGGTTAAGAAATGGGCATATGTTTATTAGAAACATTTTGTTCAGAGTCACCAGTACTGTCACCCCTCTAAGCACGTACCTTTCCTCCCGACTCATCCTGTATGAAGGTATATGGTCCACTTTCGCATACAAGATTTTTAAATTTCCCGCCAACGGTGTTTAGTTCTGTCGGCAGTCACCCAGCGCTGCTAACAGTGTATTAACAGCTGTACCTACTTTTTTCTCTTCTACGACCTGAACAATAGTTGCACGAGTGATAAAAATTAAACAACTTTTCTTCTTCTTTGTATCGGCCTATGTGTCAAATGCAATGTCAGCCGCTCGTGCAATGTTCTCGAAGCCCGTTGCAAGCGTCAAGGCTCTGATCGGCTGACGCTCGTCGCTGAGTGACACGACCCCCTTAATTTGTTTTTACTGCATGCAAGTTTTCTTCCGTTAATAGCCTAGTTAACTATGAACAAGACGTGTTTGCGACCTGATCGAAGATACTAGGCTCGATATTCCGCGGAACATGAATACATTAATTAACGTAAAGGTCCAATAAATTGCATTGCTAAGAGCTTTATCGCAGCTCTATTTCGGCTCGGCGGCCGATGAAATGAGAATACATAATGCTGAGAAGAGATTCTGCTCTGTTAACGTCACAGTCCGTTCATAACGATATTCTGGAATGTTGCCGAACTCGAAGTAATTATCTTGTATCTAATATCGATGCCGAGCAAAATATTCAGGTAAGTTCGTAATGGATGACTATAGGTACACACCCTCTGACTTCACAACTTGTCGTGGGAAGCAAATATTATTGCAATAGAGACCAATAAATTGAAAAATTTTGTCAACTTGATTATCTTAGAGTGAACTAATACCGGCCAACAGATATCTGAATAACGATATTTAAGAAATTCAACTACCTCGGTAATTGGAAATTAATGTAGTTTGTTCATGTCATGTTCGTATTTACACGGTGGTGGTAATTTGTAACTTTCTTGATAGCATAAAATTTTCAAGTGTACCGTTGATCTGGATTTTATCGAGATCAGTACGCTTGTACTACCTAGTACAGTTACTTCATTTTATGTACTTTGCTCGTACCATATTAAGTTTTTTTTTATTGTGACTCTTTAATGCATTTTTGATTACGCTAAATATCTGAGGACTGATTTGAATTTTTTTTCAGTTGAGTTAAATAACTAACGCTAATAAACAAACGAAAAATTTAATGTTGTTGATTTATGTTGTGTTTCGTAATGTACATCCTCAATTTCGAAGATTTCACGACATGCATACATAGTTAGAACGCATGTTTATTCAAGACTACGTGACCGATAGAAAACAAATTAATATTAATACACATTATTCAAACTATTATTTAATTAGTCTTTATTTGTCTATGCATGCCATGTCACATAACACGAGAATAAATGTAGATATTATTTTACACTTCTTGTTGTACGTTACCCACAATTTGCACCCAAGCTGAAGAAAGTAGGCTTATTAGTTGTAATGGTTAATTAATGTTTAGCTAATAAAATACAGTAACTAATCTTTAACTCCCTGTTAGTGATATGTGGTTTATCGTAATACGCGCTCATATAAATTTTTTTCACTTTCTATGTAGTCAATTCATATTTACTTCTTATTATCTTTGTATATGACGCATCTTCTTGTGTATGTTAAATTACAATATTTAATTCCACGTTAGAGTCTAAATTAAGCGACGGAAAACATTGACTTATTAATTGTTCAAATGGAACATTAGTGATAGAGCTTTAACCCTATATCAGTCATTTATGCAAGACAGAATACTTTTGTAACGATAGTTGCTGCAGCAACTATAAGCATTGTTCAAATATATAGAATACTATTGATCTATGGAGCTCTGCGTGAGACCAGATTACCCATGACTTATTAGTCTCAAAAGGGATAAGCTTTTAATTTGGTCTGTACCGTTAAAATTATGTTTTATACATCAACAAGCCACGTGACACAGCTGCGTACATGGTAGCCTATATAGTTGGTACACTGTTGAAAATTTCCGTAAATTCACAGAAGTATTTGCCGGAAGGTACTGTACTATACGGAAGTGGCTTCCGTAATGTTTTGTTTACGGAAGTTGGTCCGTATTGCCAGTTTACGGATGTTTGACAGTAACTTTCCATTAATTCATGGAAATTGAATCGGGAATTTGCAAAAGGGACCAAGTCCACTTTTTGAGCAAATTCAGGTTATACGAGACTTCGACTCTCCAAAGAATTCTCTTGGCTGTCAGCAACAAAAGAAACCACGTCCTATACAAGAAATACGTTATATGGATTAGCCCATTCGTGTGCTAATAGTGCATTATATTGTTTATGACTTACACGATTGTAGCTGAATAATCAGTTTCCATGTGGTTTAGTAGTTTTTCACTAGCATATACTAAGGTTCCAATAACCACACCTAATGTATTATGCTTTCTCTGATAGTGCAATACATAGGCCTAATATTGCTTTATTGGTATAAAGTACTGGGTGGTGTTGTTTTTACAAAATATGTTTCCATGTACCATATTATTAGCTTTTCACTAGAATATACCAACATTGCACAAATATCTACTCAAGACAGTATGTTTTTCGTGCCATTGTTAGAAAGAACGCCACTTATTTTTTAAAAGGTGCTAAGTCCTCTAACATTATTAATTTCTAAAAAAATAAAAGATAAAAGCGTGCCTATGTCAGTTATGTTTCATATTATTACACACACACTATACTTTCAAGTTATCGATTAATTGATGACCTGTTTCGCTGCCAGATCCACTATAATAAGTTTTTTGCTGTTTCCCAGCAATCTACACACTTGGACTTGGTCCCTTTTGCAAATTCCTGATTCCTTTTTAAAGCATATTTTATTCCGCTTCTGTAAAAATAATGTTGGCATTAATGTTCACTATGACTCCTAGAGTTGATGTAAATGCACACAGGTGCGAAACGAAGAGAAGACAAGACAACCTAACATATCAGAAGCGAAGCACTGCTTCCTGGTTGTCCACACTTGCCGCGTAGAGAAGTTGTAAGTGACAGAAATGTTCCAAGGAGACTACATACATCTAATATTCTCCTCGCTTCACCTTTCCTGCAGTGGGCGGCCATGCATGTCACTATACGGAACTTACCACAGCTGAAAAGAAAAATCACACGTCTTCTTTGCGTTTCGCGCCAGCGTGTACGCACATTTATAGTTACTTATTTATATACAGTAAATTGTTTTTCTCATAATGATTCTAATGAATTTCGGTAAAATCAGGATGTCCAAAGCAAAAGGTGTTTCTTACCTCTGCATGGAACTCGCGTACAGATTATCGTGTCACCGAAGTGCAATGGTTAGAGTGTCTGCCTGGAAATCATACGGTCGTTGGTTCGAATCCCTTCAAAATCAATAAATTTTCCGGTAACTAAATGGTACGTCAAAATCTCGAGGAAAAATAGCTAGTAATATTATTTCGTATTTCTGGAAAATGCAATGTCAGTAATTTAAAGAAATAACATTTTTATGAGGAAAATGGATTGTCTGTAATACTACTGAGGATTCCGTTATCAGACAAATCTGAGTGTCCGTTATTTTACGAAGATTTCTGGATAATTTTTGCCTGCACTATTCCGTAATTTCACGGAATTTTTTTTCTAATAGTGTATTGCTTGATTATTAGTACCTATGCTACATTTGAGAATATCGACAGAAACGATCGAGTTTCTTCACTTGGGAGGTTACTAGTCAAAAGTTAAGAAAGGCGGTGACAATATACCAATTGTATAATGCTCAATAGAGTAATATCTTTGCCTTGTCAGGAGGGAAATTTATATGAATCTTTATGTATGGAACTTGCAGGAAATAATTAAGGATTCGAAGATGAGAGGTACCGGTCTCCGTACGGGCGAACCTGTTTCACTCTTTCATATATGCACATCATAACTACAAAGGAACCCAACGAAATATCCAACTTACCAAGCACGTGCCGCACGATCTATGTTTTATGTCGTAAGGTGCCGAGCCCTCGTCCTCTGAAGTGACTCAAATGCTGTCGCCTTACAGTAGAAGTTATCTTCGGTAAACATTACCAAGTTATTGGATTTTCTTCCATGCTCTACTACCGAAGAACAATAAAATTTCCACTGTGTACCTTTCCTAGTATTCACCAACGTTCCTACAAAGTTTAGCGGAGTAGTTACCTTAGATCGAGAGTTGATAAGTACGTCAAAGACAGCTTCCACTCGAAGCTGACGTTCGTCACAGTTCCTAACAAAGCATTGCACTAGCCGAAGTTGATCGATAATAACTTTTATAATTTCAGTATTGAGGTCACTATAGTTACCCAGCGAATATATGAACTGTACCGACAAAAATAGCTAGGGGGTTCCTTGTGCATCACTATCAAACTTTTTACACATATACTACTTACAAAGTTTACGATAGTTTTATGCGTTTAGATTATCCTGTATTAACTTTTATATAATTATGGTAATTTTTATGTTTTTGGACAGTATTTATTATTTCAGGTAATATTATTTTTTATCTTGCTATACATACACTGATTGGTAAGCTCACTTAACTATTATATGTTTAATTCATACTATGTTCACATTTTAAAAATGACCGCCATCTTAATACTATAATATATCATATTTTAGAAAATATTTTTCCTAATTATATCACACTTGATAAACTGTCTTGACTTATGGATTTCCTTCATTCTGCTCTTATATTTTCATTATGGCGAACATTTTTATAATTTAGCACACACAATATTTTAGTGTCGACAGCAATACTTATGATTTTGTAGTGACAACATAAATTGTGCAGGGTAAATACCACCAAAATATTTTGCAGTTGCCACAAAATATTTTTCAGTGTACATTATTGTGCACAATCATCCAGCATTACTTTTACTTATTGTATTTGGGCCAAGGGACATTAGCGCAATTGATCTATGTTATCAATGTCAAAAAAATATTAAGTAATATGTGACTGCAGGAGTGTTTCCATAAGTTTACGCATTCTCTGATATTAACTTAATATAAGTATCTAGCAGTTATTTAGGTTAGATTTCAAGAAATCCACACATAAGCATATTAATATCTAAATTATTTCAATCTAGGAGCACACAACGCTTGTAGACGAAAGCATACATTTTGAATCCCTGATATCTGGTGGTTGCTTTGCAGATATTTAACGTACATACTTATTGTAAATTGCATTTAACGTTTGATAAAAAATGAGAAAAAAATACTAATTCGTATTTCTTTGCATATACTAGCACTTCATGAGAGATTTTTGTATTCACTGCACAGTACTTGGTTTGCAGAGATTTGGTATAAATTGTTTAGTCATTCATATGTAAACAACAAGGTAATCTGTAGGGAATTGATATGAATCAATAAAATATAAATACGAGTAATATATTTTTAAATATCATATTTACAACAAATTTACAGTACAATTTTATTTTAATTTGTTAAGAATGTGGTGAACATTCTTTAACCATAGAAGTCTGACGCACAATATTTTGGTGCCAGCAATATTTTACAACTAGCCCACATACTGGCAAAATAGTATATGGATAGTAATACCTTGGATATGTCATAATGAAAATTACCACCATTACGAAAATTAAAACACACATGTTCGAAATACGTCAAGTTCAACTCATCTTACTTAGTATTATGTGTGTATCAATATTAATTAAATTCGGAAAATTGTTTCCGTAGATATATCATATTATCCTAGAAATAATAATATGGCCGTCACTTTGAAATCATGGACAGAGGATGAACGAAATACACGAAAGTAGTCAAGTTACAAAATACTATATGTATACCAAGATTATTGAACTTTAAAATATTTTTAGATGTCATTCTATGCTAAATATGAAAAATTGCCGCTATTTTTAACATATGAACACAGTACGAACGAAATACACGAAAGTCAAGGCGCTTTAGAACGTTTTATATGTGTACCAAGTTTGATGAAATTCGGAGAAATATTTCCTCAGGTAAGTCCTATTATGTTAAAATATACGTCAATGGACGCCGTTTTTAAACTACACATACTGCGTTAAGTGAATACATAAAAGTCAAGTTACCTTAATATGTTCTTTATGTTTAGCCAGTTTGATGAAATTCTAAAATACGGGTTTTATAGTATTATTTAAAAAATTTTAAATGGCCGACATCCCCCATTACGAACGTATGGATACGGGCACGGTAAAACGAAATTCACAAAATTCAAGTTAGATTTATTCCAAGTTTGATGAAATACGGTCTACGTGTTCAACAGTCTTTAGTGACACACACACAGACACGCCTTACACAGACAGGAAGGTGATCTCGTAAGCCTAATTTTTCATTCGGAAAGTTTGCTAAACATTCTTGGTGCACTTCAATTACTTTAAATAAATGAGGGGCATAGATTGTGGTGTTAGTTAAAATAGTTTCCTCTTAAACATTTTTTTTGGAATCACACGCAAAATGCATTACATTCTTGCAATACTCAAATGGAATTCAGAAATTCAGTTAGGAGTGAAATATGTCTTACAGAATATTCTTTTGGAAAATCTGGATAGTATTAATAAAAACGACACTATCAAATAATTGTGACTTACACCACTAAGGATCTCAGTCCTTCAAATATAAGGTATTTTTTTTAAACAAATCACTTTTTTAACCATATGAATCTGTAATTTAAATACAATCGTTTACCGGTGCATCGTTAATGTGCAATTGATGTTTTATTGTATTGCCTTTGTTTTTCCTACATAAAAAAAATTAAATCAATAAACCTGCAAATTTAAGATTTTCACCAGCATACTACAAAGCTGAACGTTAACCATAAAGACACATTTAACAACGTAAGTAAGTGTACTTTTATTGTTAGCAACAATATGTTCACAAGCTTGATAGTAAAAAATAACGTTTTATAACACATAATCGGGACCGAATAATTGAAAAATTTCGAACAAAATGGATCCAATGCACAAAAGTGTGTCTGTAGTTTCATTAATATGTAATTTCATTTTGTGCCACTCCGTTAGGAGGTGGGTAAAAATTACATTTAAATACTAAGATAAAATTTACAAGCTCTTGGAAGTTAGTAAATAAAAATGTAAAGCTATGAGAATCATAGACAATAATAGTAACTTTATTTCTGCTAACAGTGTCAGGAAATATTTTGCCAGAATGATGGGCTAATTGTAAAATATTGAAAAGATGAGTATTCATGGATATGCGCCATTGCTTGCGAATGTTGCCAAGTTGCAAATAAATCCACAAAACATTAAAATACAAAGAAAATATAAAATGCAACAAAAATATGAAAAAATTAACTAAATAAGACCAGATATGGTCTTTGTCAACACACACATAAATAATTCCAGAATAGGAATATAGTCAGTATAAGATAATAGAGACTAACAAAAGCAAAAACAATAAACATACAGAACAAAGTACATTAACAGGAGGACAACGATGATGGACAAAAAACGACGAGGACAACACAAGTGAACACAGCGACAGAAAAGATTGTAGGCGAGACAGCACAACGAAGCAATACAGACGAAGATAGTAGGTTCTCTTCGACGACAACACATGCGACGTTTTCTGGAATTATTTATGTGTGTGTTGACAAAGACCATATCTAGTCTTGTTTAGTTAATTTTTTCGTATTTTTGTTGCATTTTATATTTTCTTTGTATTTTTATGTTTTTGTGGGTTTATCTGCATCTTGGCAACATTCGCAAGCAATGGCATATATCCATGAATATTCATCTTGTCATACATCCCCATTGCAAAAATCCTTCAACGATCATGTAAAATATTGCTGGCACCAAAATACTGTGCGTCACACTCCTATGGTTAAAGAATGTTCACCACATTCTCAACAAATTAAAATAAAATTGCACTGTCAGTTTGTTGTAAAGATAATATTTTAAAACGTATCACTCTTATTTATATTTAATTGGGCCATATCAATTCCCTCAGATTACCTTGCACTTTACGTATTAATGACTAAACAATTTATAGTAAATCTCTGCAAACCAAGTACTGTGCAGTGAATACAAAAATCTCTCATAAAGTACTAGTATATGCAAAGAAATATGAATGAGAATTTTTTCATCATTTTTTCTCAAACGCAAAATGCAATTTTCAATAAGTATGTACTTAAAATATCTGCAAAGCAACCACCAGATATCAGGGATTCAAAATGTATACTTTCGTCTATAAGCGTTGTGTGCTCCTAGATTGAAATAATTTATATATTAATATGTTTATGTGTGAATTTCTTGAAATCTAACCTAAATAACTGCTAGATACTTATATTAAGTTAATATCAGAGAATGCGTAAACTTATCGAAACAATCCTGCAGTCACATATTACTTAATATTTTTTTGGCATTGATAACAAGGATAAATTGCGCTAATGTCCCTTGGCCTAAATACAATAGGTAAAAGTAATGCTGGAAGATTGTGCACAATAATGTACACTTAAAAATATTTTGGTGGTATTTACCCTGCAAAATTTATGTTGTCACTACAAACTCATATTGCTGTCGACACTAAAATATTGTGGCCACTAAAAAATCCTTTTGTGCTTACTACAATATAAATTTGCAGGGAAGACTTCCTACAAAATTGTTCATTCAGTGAATTGTTGAATGGGAATATACTACCGAAATCGAAGTAAATATTAATATAATTATATTTTTATATTAAAAAAACTTTATTACTATGGTAGCTTATGACCGACACACCGTAACTATAAAAATTTTGGTTTGCTTACTAGAACAAACTTAAATGTAACTATCGTAGAACTTTTATAGCCTTTGAAGCGTTGGTGCAGCGAAGCTATAAGAGCCAGGGTACCCCGCTTGATCAGAATCATATCGCCTCAATTCGCAGCACGCCAAACTAACGTGCAAGATTTTCCTTGTAGTCTTTTTCGTATGAAACTTTAAGCGTTGACCATAAAATTTAATTTTTGTATAGTATGAAATAAAGGCTAACGCCTGCATCTCGTTTTACGTTTCATGAATTAATGTGTTATTTTCGCAGTTACAGCAGTCTAAAAAAAAATCAGTGTTTAGCCGTGTTCTGAGGCCCACAATCATGTAATTTTTAAATTATGGAAACATAGTTTCAAATGTGTGTTATTTTCGTAAGTAAAGGTAATATGATTAAGTTAAGCGGTTTCGCGTAAAAAATAATACGCTTGACAAGCTGCAAAACCGTCCATGCGCCAGACGAATGTAAGAGTTACTTTAACAATATTTCACAGTAATTTCTTACTGAATCTTTCAATAATAATTTGTTTTGATGACTGGCGTGATAACTTTATTTAGATGAAAAACCAACACCGAGCCCAGTTTTTAAAAATATGAAAGGTGAAAATTTAAAACATCCCTCTCCACCCCCCCCCCTCCGCAACTAACACATCATTCAACTAAAACACCAAACCGCTTTCACAGCTCATAATTAGAGACCCAGGAAATTCTCGAATTTTTTAGAGATGAAGTTATATTTCAAAGTCCTGTGGGAGAAAGTTATTCTCGCGATTGGGCGACCATTTATAAGAATAGTGTGACAGGCCAATAGTAAGCATACATAATCACACCTCATTTACTTATACCTTGTCTCTGAACAAGTAGCTGAGGACAGAGAGTATATAGGACTGTGGAGTCCAGCCGGTCGGGCGTTGAATCCGCGAAATGTCCAGGTCTATACTCATAACTAGAGACGTGCAAATTTCACGTTATTATTTGTCGACAGTTTCTAATTCACTGACATATGCTCACCTGAATATTCTCCTTGGCGTTATCGGCTCCGGGCCGTATCTTGTGCTTGCATTACATGCTAATTGGCATTTTACACAAGACCTTGTACGATTGGTTGAAAAATTCCTTCAAGAAGCGCCACACAATCCGACTGCCAACGCACATAAACATTGAGTCCAGTATGATGTAAGATAATAAAGTGAAATTTGTACGTCCCTACGCCCTACAATCTCAAAGTCGTTTATACTAAAGTCAAAACAGCCCTTCTTTAAATAGTTCTATTTTGCGCAAGTTACTATAGCTTTATGTTAAAATGAATATGAAATACTTGCCGTTAGTATGGACATCATCTGTATTTTAGTTACAGTATATCTCACACAATTACTCAGTTTTTGATCACTTGCAGACAGTTAAGTCCCCTTCAGCCACCCCCACTCCCTTCCTGGCCACTGCAAAGTCTGACTTTGAGAGAACTTTACTAATACAGATTACAGATGATAGTTGCATCAATTTATTAATTGAGAGTAACTCAATTTAGTTAAATTTTTAATGTTATTCTAAATCATTAACTGATATCATTCAGGAGGTGTGATGGTGTTTAATTCAACATCTATAAATCTGAGTGTAGTCCTAATGGTTTACTGTATCATAACTACAGTTACCACTTTTATAGTTTTAAGTATCTAATTGTAGATTCTGAAAATACTGTATATGAGTCAGTGTACGACCTCGTTAATACGTGCAGTGATTAATATGAGAAAGTTGGAAATATGTTTGTAAGAAATTGAATAGTAGAGAATAATAAATGAAATGGAATATTTCGTTATGGTTAGCATTGTACAAAATAAAAATGTGTTACCGAACTAAGTATTTAGGCTATAATAGTAGTATTGTAGTAGTATAGTTTTAATCATGTATCGGGGTTAATCTTTGCGGCCCCAATGTTTTATTCGTGTATAAATTTAAATTTCAAGGTATAGCAGCAAATTTACCTCGAAGAAGAGTACGTCACACTCTGTTGATTGTGTTTGTTAATTTGTATTTAATAAATTGTATATATTGCTAAATATCCTACCATACTAATATACAATACAATATAACGCAGAGCCCCAATATTGAACTTTTTGTAGGGGATTCAATTACACTTCTTGTAAAGTTGCTGTTGTTTGAATTGATATAAATAAATAAAAACAAATTTCCGGACTCAAAGGAAAAATCACACGCCTTGTGTAATGAGAATAATGTAGCAGCCCAGAAAGTTACGTTACTTAAAACAAAGTGATAACAGTTTCAGCTCTAGGTGTGAGAACATATATATCTTGTTCATAGTATTTGTTGTTATCAAATGTCCTTCGTGTGCCCTCAATGCAGATATCAAAAGTTATCTTAACTTTATATCTTGTAATCAAACTAAAGTGTACATTATAGTGGGGGCTCGAAGATAGCTGCTACAGCCAATCGAAGAAAGGCGCAGCCCTCGACCTGACCCCGTGGTCGTTGACATAAGTACTCACGGGCGATATAAATGCAGGTTGATAAGGGTGATGAAACCACTGTTATCTAAGTAACCCTGGAGCTCCGCCCCCACTATGATGTGGAAGTACCTCATCGGGCTGCTCTGCGTGGGCTCAGGTGAGTAGTTAGAACCGAAAATATTTCACAGTCGTGTAGACGTCTAATTTTACCCACAGTTGCCTGAGAATTTGTCACACGCATTAAAATTAATTTTTGTGATAGATTTATTCTTGCGATGGTGTCATTTCAATACGTGTGTGTAAATGTCTTAGGATTGACTGCTGGAATATGCAGTCTACGTCTTCATGAACAGAACCAAGAGCTAGTAACCCCAGCCGATGCACGCGAGTGTGCGGAATGGATACGTCAAAACCCAATTCCTTCCTCTACAAACTGTCTAGAAAAACACGAATAATAAGCATACCACACGAATCCTGGGCTAAATTTAAGACGAAAATGTCATTGGGAAAAAATTTTGCCGTGACTGTTTATGTGCACAATGTGACAACATGGCATTGCAGTTGTCCCCTCTACGACTCTACAGGTAACTTGCTTATCTTACTACTGCTGTTATGACCCGCTTATTATGGGGGCAGGTTACAATTCTGAGCTGTCTTTACATGATTCAACGTTTACTTGATGAAACATACATAAAATTGATACAACTCCTGGACGAGGAGTGCAAAAGGGGACTTTCTCCGTGCAGTGTTGCCACATTGTGCACGTAAATTGTCGTCAATTAACCTCTGTCACTTACTTTTTCATCTTAATTCTAGCCCAGGAGTCGCGTGGGTGTGGCTATTATGCGGTTGTTCCTGGACAGTCTGTATGCCGTGAAGGTCCCTCAGGGGTAAGAAATGTGCAGAATTGGCAAGTTTAAAACTCCTTGGTTCTCTTCAAATAGGTGTAGGCTGTGGATTCCAGCAGTCAATCCTACAACATGTTCACAAATTATTCCAGAACTATAAATATAAAATTCTTATGCTAATTCATATTAGTTGTTGGCTACAGTATTTGCATTTGTGTGTGCTGTAATTACAATGACACCGAATGTCACCCACTTTAGCATTTATAACCTAAAAAAAAAATAAACACAAAAAGTTTGAATAAAATTTTTGCAAAAACTAAATAAAAATTATTAGCAACATTGTATTTGAAGTATTTTAAACAGACATACTAATGCTTTTATTAGTAACGATTTTGTCTGCACTTTAAAATGTATTTATTTTCAAACATTATTTGAAAGGGCAGGAAAATCTGCCAAAATGAAGTGGTCAAGCTTGTTTCAACTTCATAAAATGGTAATTACAATATTAAGAGAAATAAGATCACGAGAAAAATAAAAGGTTTACAAAATCTTTGACTATGTTCCCAAATTTTAAGTAGAATTTAATATGATGGATTAAAAAATGCAGCAGGTCCTTAGAAACCGCACCTTTTGAGGTATTGAATTTTATCCTACTGTAGACACGTCAGCACACGTGACCTGTTAATGCAGAACATTAAATGTATAGAATTTGTATATTCGTTGTTCATTAGAGTGTTATGGTAGTAAAAAGTGAAAATATGATCGACAGTTAATAATATAATTGGAAATTCATGTAATTTAATGTTTTCGATATTTATTAATCGCTTGGCAATGTAATACTTACTTTAAATAAATTCTGTTGTCAGTAAAATGTGTTTTTAAACAATACTAAGCAAATCTAAATTTTCAAAATTATTTAATTGTCTGTTTTGATCTTTGTAGTTGTAAATAAAAAGCTGAGACATTTTCTCAAATCACATACAAAGATATTACTTGTCAATAAGTTTACAATTGAATACTTTAAAATATATTGAATTCCCTTGTTCAAGATACATATAAATGTGACTTAGGGAGGAAATATAGTACATATTTGCAAGTAATTTAACTATAAATGAAAATTCGTAACTTTTTTAGATACTTAATATGTACTAGTCCTCATACAGATAAAAAACAAGGATCAAGAATATGGTGTTGTATCACTCTGTACCTAACTTTACCCCAGTAAAAATGCTGAAAGTTTTCAAATATAACAAAAATTAAAAATATTTTTTAAGCTTACAGTAATGTGCTCTTCTTTCACTTTTTCTCGAGTATACGAGAAACGAATAAATAATGATATATTTAGCATTGAAAATGTAAACATCGAAAGCCTTTAAGTGTAAACCAAATGTAATAAACAAACTAAGGATAGTAATTTTTAAAAGTGATTACTTTACCATGAATTGCCTAGCAATTTTTAAGGATTATATGTATACAGCTATATATATTTATTTATATAGACACACACAAGAAGTAGGGATACAACTCTTATATATTCTTGTATATTTGTTGCAGTAAGATAATAATCGTATTATATTTAGGGCTACTCATATAATCACAAGTTAATATTCTTTGTTAAAAAGTAAGTTATACAAAGTGCTTACTCAAGCTGTACTTTACCTTATCAAAATGAACAGGAGATATTGAATGGTTATGACATACAGAATATAGCGTGACAGTTAGATAAAGCCAGATACTTGAAGTGGCAGAGTGGTGCAACGTGTCGAGAAAAAAACGTAAAAAATAATTAAGAAATCATATCGGGAATTTCATCAGTTCAATCAGTTTTGCTGATAACGGTGTTCAAGTCAACAGTGTATTAATTAATGTCGTAGTTACAATAGTGCTTTGTGTGTTCTTCTTCAGGATCACAAAAATGTTTGGCATAACGTGGATGGTATTTACGAACTGAAAAGACTCTTCAATCTTAATATATAAAATGAAGTGTCCTGACACACTCATTCACTCACTTTCTCATCAACGCACAGCCCAAACCGCTGGAACTAGAACCATGAAATTTTGAGGGAAGCTTCCCCATGCCCCTTAAGCACCTACCAAGAAAGGGTTTATCGAAATTCGATAATTAAGGGGGTGAAAAGAGGTGAAATGTTTTTTTAAAAGAATGCTTGATATCTCATTAACCGGGAATGCTGTCATAAATTTTTCATTTCACAATATTGCCCACAGAAACGCATATTCGAAAATTTTTAGATTTTGCGAAGTTCGAAAATGAAGGGGTGAAATGCAGTGAAATGTGTTTTTAATTATTCCGTAATTTCTCCTATACCATTTCAGATAATGAGGTGATTATTTTTTAATGATGCTTAAGTACATATCTAAAATTTATTTTTTTTTTTTTTACAATTTTTGAAATTCGTCTTTGAAAGCTCTTTAAAAATATAACGTGTTTGTAATATATCAATCCCACTTATCTCCTAAACCAGTAGAAATTTTTAAATAGTTTTTGCTTTAAAATAAATCTTATGTTAATACAAAAAAAGTTATTTCAGGATTTTTCGAAATTCGTCCTTGAAAGCTGTAACAAAAATTAAGTGTGATTTCAAATAATCATATGTACTGCTTATATCCGTTGAGATATCGAGATGATTTTTTGATAAGAATAAAGCTTATGTAAATATCTTCTAAACAAATTCAAGTTTTTATGAAATTCGAAAATTAAGTGGGTGAAAAGCAATGTTACAGTCTCTCGATAAAAGAGAATGATCACGGAGAAATAATTCAACAGTCGTTTCTTTTTGCCTACCTACTCAGAAATAAAACCTCTTTGGACTGTAGCCACTACTTACGAAAGAATAATCACGGCATGCCCTTAACATTCACTCAGATATTGTATAAAGTTTGTGGTGTGGAAGGGGTGGAGTGACGGGTTCGTATCCCGTGCAAGACTTTGCGTTTGGAATTCTATGACAGCATACGAGCATATTGCGCGCGCTCTTTACACTGAGCTAAGCCAGTTAATTATTGTTCACTGTTATTGAGTAAGCTAGCTTTTATATCCCTTCATCAGATATTTTATCCACAGTTACTGTTTATAATACATAATTTCACGCGGGCGACGCCACAGCCGGCCGGCTAGTTAATACATAAAAAAAGTTCCATACGAAAAAACTTTTAGAACATATTAAAAATGAGTTTTTTCGCTTAACTGTAATGGAACATAAGGTTTTATTTAATACTCTGTAATATTACCACCATCACTATCAAATAAAATTTTACATGGTATACATTATATTGAGGTCTGATTCGTTTCGTTAAATCACTTAAGTAATGTTATCTTAAGAACAATAATAATGAACACTTTAAACACTATGTCACATTAAACCGTTGACCTACTTGTCCATTTTAGACTGAAACAAAGATGATCTTGACCCCAGTAAAGGGGGAAACATCATATATATATATATATATATATATATATATTAGGTGTCCACAAAATGTATAACACAAGAAGATCCTTTTGTTGTAGAAGGGTCCGAGCCATTATAAAACCCAATCCGAATTTTTTTTCCTCTAAGAAAATATGCAATTGGATATTTGGATATCGACTTCAACCACAGATATACGAGGACAGGTCTGAGCACTGGTGTTAAACAAATTACCTCCTAATTGACTAATGAAATTCGTGATGAAACACCCAGCACAACAGACATATTGGTGCGTTTTGTGATCACAACGACTTAATAACTAGTAGTAAGTCCGACTTATATTATGAGTTACTTACTAGAGGCTCTTGTACTACGAAAACACAATTTATCATCGCAGAATTGACTAAATATCGTTAATGTACCAGGGGAACCGGCAGTTATTTCATAAACATTTCTGTACATAGAGAAGGGGAGAGGGGAAATGATTGGGCTGCAGTCTCAATTACCCTTATGAAACCACGATATGTATAATTTTAGGAACTATTTATTTAGGTACCACATATTCTACATTACGGTACGTTTTAATACGTACAAATGTGTCAGTATTCCTTATGTATGTATGTAAGGGTGTGCATTAGTTAACATATTTGTAGTTCAGAACGAAAATTTATTTCTACTACACCAGTTTAGACAGTACAACTCAAGCTCAACGATTTATGGAAAAAAATCTCTTGCACTGTTAAAAACAATTCTGTGAAATTACGGAAAAGTACAGGTTAAAAAGTATCCAAAAATCTTCGTAAAATAAGAGACACTCAGTTATTCTTGGTAACTAAGTAAAATTACGGACAATCCATTTTCCTCACATATACTGATTTTCTTTAAATTACTTGTTCACCATTTTCCAGAAATACGAAATGGGCTACTATTATTTGTTATGTTTGTAAGATGCCTTGACATACAGTTTAATACCCTGAAAAATGTTTCGAATTTGCCCGGAGTTCGAACCCACAACCTTGTTATTACTAGGCAGGCACTCTAACTATGTACCACAGTGACAGTATAGTAGTTTAACGAGTTCCATGCAGTGGTAAGAGACCCACTTTATAAGAGACAAATTTTCGTTTTCACATTCTGATTTTACAGAACTTCATTAGAACTATTATGAAAAAAAAAAAAGATTTTACTGCATAGAAATAAATAACTTTATAGGTGCATACCTGCTGGCACGAAATGCAGAGACGAAGTACGTTTTATTTTTTCAGTTGTGATATGTTCCATGTAGTGATGCGTGGCCGCCCATTGTAGGATAGGTTAAGTGAAGAAAATTAAATATGTGTGTGGCTTCCTCGGAACACTTCAGTCATACGGCTCTTCGGCCCTTTGCCCACGCGTAATACGAGTCCTTGGTTGTATTGCTCGTCGCTCCGCATCTCTTATCTTCGTTCCGCGCCAGTGTGCATGCTCATTAACTCTACGCATCATGGTGAAAATTAATACCAGCATTTTTAAACAAATGCAATAAAATACGCATTACATAATTGTAGAAACACATTTCTATGAATTTATGGAAAAACACTACCAAACATCTATAAACTGGAAATACGGGCAAAATTCCATAAACAAAAAATTGCGGAAGCCACTGCCGTAAAATTACAGTACTATTCTGTAAATATTTCCGTACATTTACGGACATTTTCAAGAGTGTGGTAAGCGCCTTTTCAGAAACTAAATCGGAGAATTATAGTGACAACTCTACAGCGATGGTATATTTGATAAACTTCACACCTGTTATTTTACCGCCATTTTATATGACTCATAATCAGATCGAACCTGAATGATCGCACTGAAAAATTTATTTGTTAAAGGTACCATACTTCTGTCAAAATATGACAACAATCCAGTCAGATTGTCGGTTATATCTGAATTGTTCCTACAGTATTTAGTTCTGTAGAAGAAAGAAAGGGCTTTGCTTCTTCCACATAATTATCGTTAGAACGTTTCATATAATAGCGACAACCAATCTGGATAGTCGTCCCTATTTTCACAGAAACATGGTGCGTACAATAATACTTTTCTTTCAGTGCAACCAGCCAGTATATGACAGGGGTGTGTGCATGTATGTTGCAGCGCTGTCTGTACAATACAAACCATGCGTGAAGAGGAACTACGGAGCCAGCAGCATCGTGTGTGTATGTAACCAGACTTACTGTGACAATGTCAAGGCCATCGAGACTTCCTCCGTGTCCAAAGGCAATTACGTCTCGTACGTGTCGTCCATGGCTGGGCTGCGTCTGCAACCAGAGGAGGGCAAATTCTCCTCAGGTAGGACATATTTACATTATAGATTTATATGTGTGCTACGAATGGTAACCTAAGATTGTTATTTGTTCTTCTATTTGTTTTGTACATAACCTGGAAAATACGAATTTACTTTTTAAGTACACGCCACTCGCCCTCATGAAACGGTGATTTCAAATACTACCCAAGTCCACACATGTACAAAGATGGTATTATCACAGCAAGTTTTAGTATGTACTGCGTTTCATTGGATGATGTGAATAGCACAAGACTTTATCTTTTCTGCTGCATTAGAGGTTAGAAGACCGCCGTATTTCTTACACTATTTGGTTTGTTCCTTCTCCTAAACAATCTTTGTCTCTGGACTTGGGTTGTCTTTGAATTCACTATTTCGTATATCTCTGGTTTTATGCCTTGCCAGGTCGCCTCCGATTTTCGCTCATGGGAAACGTAGCAGACGATGCTTTCAAACCAATGGGTTTTCTCGGGGCACCCCCATTTAACTTGTCCCTTCTTACGTCGTGTGTCCATTCTTACCTAGAGCTCAGAGCAACTAAGAATGTCGCACTTAAAGCGGCAAATGTGCCGCTTCTGGGAGAATCTCGCTGACTACACTTGGCTACAGACCCACAATGGTGTATTAGATTAGAATTAGAAGGAATTCACCGAACCGTTTTAATAATTGAAGACCTCGGTTGTAAATAATGATAACCAAAATTCATGTAGTTTCAGTTATGGTTAAATATATTGTCTGAGCTGGGAAAAATCATTACATAAATTTTGAGTGTATTATGTGGCTCAAAAGAGACTGCGTACATAATTTGTAAATAAGAACTTCTTTTAAATTTACAGGTACAATTATTTATATCGGCTGTCTAAATATGTGGGTTACGATTACTTACACTTGATGCCTCGATTATTATATTTTATGATAGGCCTATGTGGTTTGTTTTGTAGAACAAAAATCTCGACTAATTTGAACTGTAAAGGCGGATTTACAATAATCCGTCTCTTCCGCATGTCGCCCACCCGTCCGCACGTTGACGGTCCGTCTACATAGCTAGCGATTTACAACAGTCCGTCATCCGTCCGTCGTTATTCCTTCCACATGCAACGTTACCAGTGTACAAAGAGAAAATTTCTCTGGGACGTAAAAATATTCCCCTCAACAGTTTACTTATTTTTACAAATTTATTTATAAGTCTATGGTTGCTAATAAGTGCAAATTTTGCGAGCATAATATTTACTAATAAAATTATTTCCGTTTAAATTTTAGTAATTATTATGTAAATAAAAATGTATCGTAGTATTTTAATGTTTTCCGTATTCCAAAATTATCTCAATCTTATTTTAAAGTAATGAATTTGCAGTACTAAGAAAGAAAAAATGTAAAAAAAAAAAACTAACCTCACATCCTTATTATTTATACGAAACAATTGGAACAATCGCCGCCATCTTTAGAAGGCTGTGTTTTCATCCGTTTCCCGTCAAAAGTTACAGCTTGCCAAGCTTTTGAAAGACGGACGGATGGAAATATTGAAACCTTCTGATTGGCTGAAGGTCGCTTGGCTGACGGACGGACGGTCGACTGCCGGGCGAGACGAATAATTGTAAGTCCGGCTTAATGTAAAATGTTTAGAGACTCCAGTGAATGTTTGAAAGCGGACTTTCATGTCACTTTTTTCAATCTGGGCCACACATTTGACAGACTGAAATAATATGGTTTCTCATCTGACCCTCGCTATCCAAATTTTACGATAATTTGCACGGTTAGTTTTTGTTATTAAGTAGACAAACAGTAAAATACGAAATTAGTTCATAAACGCTTAACGCACAGAACGCTTGGTCAAAATGCATTTATATCCCTTGACTGCCAGAAAGGTATTCTAATATGTGTGCCAGTGTCGAATGATGATCACTCTTCATAATTATTCTCTCCTTAAGACAAGTCAATAAGCTGCCAAACTTCGAGAAGTTATTATCTGTATATTTATTGTTCACGACACATTTTAATTTCTCTGAGGCGATTATTGATGTATAAATAATATAAACGTTAACGAAATATGCATTTTTTATTATTTTTTCACCCTGGTTCTCAAATGCAACTTAGATGATTTCATTTATAAATTCTATTTATGAAATATATTTTACTGAAGTTCGATCATTAATGTTTTTAATAACGAAACATACAGAAATCTATTTCTGATTGAAGTTAAAGCTGTCACGTTGTAGATTTAGGTACTCATTTGTGTTTCGAACTTACTTAGAGCAATTTTGCATCATTATAGGTTTCATAAAATTTCCTTTAAACAATTGATTTGGATATCACAAAATATATTTTGGTAGATATTTATGAATCCGTTACTTTTTAAAAGAAAAAAATTTATATTTATTTACAAACGAAGGCTGCGTTGTAGCAAAAATAAATGAGTCGATTATTTCGTTTATGCAGTGAAAGTTTGTATTTATTTAGCATATGTGGTCATATAACTAGGTGAAGTAATGTTTTGAAGACAGAAACATTCCTGGTAACTAAGGCGTGATATAAGTGGACCGCATGTGTAGAGCTTTACAAGAATATAAGTAATACAAGTCGTGTTTTCACACTGCACTATCCCATTGGCCCACAACTCATCTAACACTCCCACTGGAATGCGCTTCATACTCTACAGGTCAGTTTCCAGGCAATGAGGTGCTAAGTCAACTGCGCTTTAATCATCGTGTCTGACTAATTTTACCGTAATGTAATTGAATTTTTCTTGCAATGGGACAGAATGACAAACTATATTATTGTGGACATACGCCATTGCAATATTATGTCGTCCAAGAAATCTTAGAAAGAGACAAAGAAAAACAAACAACGAAATACGAGAAAAGAGAAAACAAGCCGAGTTGGCTGTAGTCAACTCATCTATAAACCAAACCACAGGACATGAAAGATCCCATAAGGAATTAGTCAAACAACAAATAAAGGGAAAGAATAACGACAAACAACCAAAAATAAAAGTCGAAATACAAAACAAACTAATCCGTAAAACTCAGATCATACCAATTAAGACAGCAAAGACAGTACTCGAACGAATACAAAAATGGACACAAGACAGGAAAACAACGACGACGTCACAGACAACACACTAGACGACACACCGGTGAAGACACAAAAGTACATAGCAGATCCTTACGGGATCTTTCATGTCCTGTGGTTTTGGTTTATTGATTAGTTGACTACAGCCAACTCGGCTTGTTTTCTCTTTTCTCGTATTTCATTGCTTGTTTTTCTTTGCCTCTTTCTAAGATTTCTGGGACGAGGTAATATTGCAATGGAGTATGTCCACAATAACTCAGTTCGTAATTATACCGTGTTTTTGAGCAGTCTTGTTAATTTCGACAGTATACGATTGTTGATTTATTTATTTAACAATATGATTATTTTAACAACTTTAAATGTTTCGGTAACATTCTAATAAACACTTGCGAAACAATGTAACTATATTGACGTTTCCATCAAGTGCAGAGAATAGGTGACATGTGGTTAGCATAATCTGTACTCGATCATTGTCTCTAATGAGCTAATATTTACGTATAAATAAATAAAGTCATAAATAACTAAACATGGCCCAATAGTCGTGAATGTTTAACATGCGGTACATATTTTCCCAGTTGATTGGTCTTCCCTGGAAGGAAAGTAATAAGCTCCGAGCGGGTTAGGCTCCGGACTTAGTGATCAAGAGCTCAAGTAAGCTGATAAATGTGGTTGTTTGTCACAGCTGCTGCGAACACACCTATAGTCTTCACGGTAGAACCAGCTACTACGTACCAGGAGATGTTGGGTTTTGGAGCCGCGATCACAGACTCCACTGCTTACAACTTGTACACTCTCAGCGAGAAGGCTAGAGAGATGGTGCTGCAGTAAGTACCTACACTTGTCACATTTTACAAATAAGTTACAATATGTTTCATTACACTTAACCCTTATCCAAGAAATCTCGCAAGAAAATTTTGGTATTTTATAATTTTATCAATGTTTATAGGAGTGGCTAAACTCATTAATACGCATTTAAGAAGTTATAATTGAACATTATTGTAACGTCTATACCAACATATATAGATAGGGCCCGGTAGTTTTCGCGAAAAGATTTTTGCCCCACTTTGTTTCAGTGTCTTACGTGCACACCTGCAGCTCAACTTCATGGCTATTGACAGTCTTTTATGTACAGTCGTTATTCATTTGACTGTGTCAATCAGAACACGGATATCACACATCACGTCTGTGATTTGCAGGTTTAACTTCCAGATGCTGGGTGTTAAGGCATCCAATCACTGACCACAAAGCAGAGATGCAGGTGCGCACGTAAGGCACTGAAACGAAGTGCTGCAAAATTATTTTCGCGAATATTACCGGGCTCTACATATAGATAATTTGAACACATGAGATTGAAAATCACGTGTACGACATTTATATAAAATCATAGTTATTTCTCTAAATCAACTATTTCCGATTATTTAAGAAATATTTTTGGTAAGAAATGCTGGGTTTATATGACACCCGTCTCATATTTTGTGTATCCCACTAATGTTTAAATGTGTTTTCAATGTAGTACATTCTTGTCTTTGTGCTGTTCTTTATGATATGATATCTTCGATCCGCTATTTCAGCAGAAATGTATTGGTGTTTACCTCTACCTTTAATGGCATGTCCTTAAATGAATGGGTCACTAGTGAATGTTTCATAGAGACAATTTATTAACGAAATAACTGTACGTATTTTCATTGAGTTGCCTCTGGAGGCTGCGTAAAGTGTGATACGTGATGTATAGCAATTAGAACTCCTAACTTCTAGGTCTTGAACTCGCAATTCAAGTCAACACAGGCAGCCACATTTAGTCCAATTATAAAGGACCCGGAAATTTCGTGAATCAATTTTTCAAGAACACGTTAGATTTGAAACTAATGTACACATTTAATACTTTCGCGAGTGACTATGATCCAATAGCATACCTGCATGAAAATATTCACTCCCTCCCATGCTACCTCATCAGATGTACCACTGGCCACACACTGGAGCAGTGGCGGCTCGTGGGTTATTGCCATGTGGGGCTGCAGATAATCGGAACTGTATACTTTAATGATCGCGTCGTAGACCTACGGCCACGAAAGACTGGCCGGCTACTAGATGTGTTGTGACCACTCAGTAGTAAGGGACACCTGCACATCAGCGTGTCAGTGGCCGCAGAGTGAACCAGCGCACAACCCTGTACAGCTCTTGGCAACTGCAGCACTACCTGTGAACAACCCACGAGCCGCCACTGCACTGGAGAAGCAGCCAATGCACAAGAAGTTGACAACATAGAGAACACAGGACTGTGGAATCCAGCCGGCTGGTCGTCAAACATGCGAAATTTCCAGATGTATAACAATTATCAT
>PNEQ01047134.1:93797-112698 GCA_003012365.1 Medauroidea extradentata
ACGTCAATTTCGCGGATTCATCTGGCAGCAGCCTAGACTTGTCAGTCCTATACACCCACTGGCCACAATCGATTATCTATTGGCTTATAACCGTACAAGCAGGTAGCAAGCGATAGCACTTCGCAGTATTTCCTTATTTACTACTGGCTTGCAGTAGTCAAACGCGTTTCGTAACAGCCGCCAGCAAGTCACAGACATGACAATGAAGTATACATAATTGGCGTTCAACCTGACCTGGAATGTATCTGCGAAATTTACGTACCTCTAATTATCATTGCTACGGATACCTACCCATGTTTGTTCAAAACACCATTTTTTTATTATTTTTTTGCTTTCATAAAATTTAGCATACGAAGTCGTGGCTTTAATTTTGCATGTCACTCAGATAAGTTTAAATTTATTAAGTTATTACGTGTTGATTGTTGAGTGAGTGAGAGGTTTTGGTAAGCGTTTAACGCCGAGGTCTTCAGCGCTGTTAAAGGGTGACATGAGGTGAGTATGGAGCAGTGACGGAAACGGGAGATCCCCGGCAAAAACCCGCCGACATATAGTTAATTGCTTACTTACTGTGAACTATGTATCCGTTGCGGTTGAGACTATATTTCCTTAAGTCTTATGAATTACATTACATTATAAAATACCATTTAAGTAAGCTAATTTCTTAAAAAAAAGCCATTTTTATCAATGTTAACAACTACAATAACTCCTTGAATGCCATTAGAGAATTAAGATACTAATACAATAATTTTTATATTAAATATTCTGCAATTATTTTATTATATTTTATTAGTTATTCTTGAAGAAAATACTCCTAATTTTTTTTCGGAGGACATATTTTGGTGAGGGTGGATCTGACTATCTGTACCTTCGTATCAACATGGGCGCATGTGACTTCTCTCTCAGCTATTACTCGTACGATGACGTGGCAGGAGATACTGCACTCACGCACTTCAACCTGCCTACTATAGACATCAACAACAAGGTATGTGCTGGGCCCCAGGGGTAGATACAGCTCTAGTTTTACTAAGGGGGAGAATTCCTTAAAAAGTAGCTAAGCCAACACTCCGAGTCATAGAAGTGGGTCCAGGGGCTTTCCCCGTAATATTTTAGTTATTAAGGGGCATAATGATGATATTCAATGCGTTTCCTAAACAAAACATTAAATATAACATTTGAAAAAGTTGTCAAAAGGGGCTGAGGCCAACCCCCTCCCCCCACCACCGCCTCGTTTTCTTCATGGATCCGCCTATGCTGTGTCCGCGATTCCCTAAACTACATTTGTTTGTTTTTTTACAAGTAACATTTTAACACAATTTTATTACTTTCAACTTAAAACGAATGGAATTAAGACTTTCAATATAATATTCACCTACTTACAGTCGTCCTAACAGTTAGAAATTTTGTGCAATTCTTGTTCAATAATTTCATAGTTATGGCCTGGAATTCTCATATATAATAAATTAATGACACCTGGAGACTTTTCTATCTACTTTTCCACACACTTTCAGACGTCTTAATTTGAATTTTTGTACACTTATCAAGGATCTATGACAGAACTATCATTTGTTTGTTTTGACTTAGTTTTCTCGCCTATATTGAAAAACTTGGTCATCGGGCTGCGACAGAAAATTTAAAAAATCAAAATAATTAAACTATTCTTACTAAACAAGTAATTGCTTGTATGTTTTTTTGTATGTAGGTATGCATGTATGGATATATATAATGGAATCATTTAACTTAATTTTTACCCACTTCCAAACGTCCGAAAAATTCAAAATGTTGCTTACGTATTAAGAATTGCTGACAGTACTGTAATTTAATCGACATAACCTGGTGTTCTCGTCTATTAGGAAGGAAAATGTAATTTGGCTGTAAAAGAATTGTTCATTAAATCCAAATCATTTTATAAACCATCTTAAAATATATTAGTAGTTGTATTTTCATTTCTGTTTTAAGATTAGAACTTTAAAAAAATTATAGTTCAAAATATTTAAAAAATATCGTACTTTACTAGCAATATGAACTAAGGAGTTCAAAATAATATTCAATTTAATGATATGTTCAACAGCGACAAAATGTCCCAAAATTAAGTATAAATGAGTGATCAAAAAATTTAATTTAACGTAAAATCACTTGGGGTACTTGCTACTTAATTTTCTTAATGACTTCACATGTACCTATAGCCAGCGATCTAACATCTAGTAGAACTGTTATTAAGCAACCCACGCATTTTTTTTTGTAACACAGTGCATTCTTTGGCCAATTACTTGTACTGAATTATTGGACAACTTGTAGGTGTTGGTCAAAATATTTATATTTAAGGATTGTTTAAATTTTCCTTCTTCATATTGCCACAAAATCATTATTTTTAGGTATGTTATGTAAAAAATTAATTATTTTTGTAAACACAGCTTTGAGTAAAACTGGGAAAATATATATATTCCTGTTTGGGTCTCACTTGTGCTAACTCGCTTGAATCAAAGCGGTCCTTTCTAATTTATGTAATTTATTTGACGGAAAATTACTTTCAACTCGTAAAGTCTTAGTTAGTTTTTCATTGGAAATACGTAACTCTAGCTGCAAAACAGGAAAATATTCATCGTGTTTCAGTAACAAACAATGACAATAAATTAACAGTTTTAATGTGAATCCTATGAATGTTTTTAATTTTCAGTTGTAGGCTAAATGTAAATTATAAAATTATAATCTTATTTCAGTACATAGTAATTTTCTAGTGTTCTTTTTAGACTTCAAATTACATTGGATTATTATTAAATCACATTTATTTAGGAGGTCCACAGCTCTGCATTATTTCAGCTAATGGAGCTACTGGTCTTATGTATACAGGAAAGCACAGATTCGACTCTTGGTTCGACCATCCTGTTATTCTTGGTTTTAAAAAATCGCACCATTAAAATACTGCGATAGTTAATTCCTTACTCCAGGATATGACAGATAACGTGCCGGTTTCCTGAAAATCAGGGTTAATGGAAAAACTTTATTAACTTCGCTGTCAACGAGATGTCTAGTTCTACACATCTTTCTGCCTATTGTTTTTTGGTAGTTTGCTTCAGTGGGTTGTCGTGTTATCTGGCAGCAAGAGTAAATCATTAGGCTTGAGACACCAAACGTTTCTAATAAGTTAGCTTCAAGAAAACTTTCATCTTGAGATATATGTTCATTGCGATGCATTGAAAACATTTAATAATATTTGCGTCCTGCAGATCCCAATAGTGAAGCGCGCCTCTCAGATCCGTGGCCAGGCCATAAAGTTGTTCGCACAGCCATGGTCAGCGCCTACCTGGATGAAGGACTCTAATTCTTGGTACGGTGGCTCCTTGCTCGAGAAGTACTACCAGACCTGGGCCAACTACTACGTCAAGTGAGTATTCTTCACTTCCCAGAAGCAGCTTGTCACTGCGTTGGGACCGCACGCACTAACCAACATTACAAGATCCTATTCCGAGTGATTGTCATATATTACTTATTGTTTGCTTGTGAACTCTCAATGACTGACAGTTTAAACACACACACACAGACATATATATATGGGAGTTAAGTTACGAATCGGAAGTAGCACATTTTGCCTACATACCAGGTACACAACAGTTGTGCACGTTTTTCTGGTAAACGGTGCGTTCTAGGCATTCGCGACTAGAAAACTTTTTTTGTTCCTTATGGTGTCCTCCATGCAGTTTGCAACATGTTAGGTTGGTAAACGTAACACTAACCTAATTTTATGCAATTGTATGGATGCAACCCCTATTAAAGTCATGGAAGGGGGCGGCTAGAAGGCTGAAATTATTTCATGTTAACGATATCAATAATTACGTTACACCGTTCAAAGTATCGTAACTTAACTCCTAACCATTCGTGATATTTTGACGAAATACATTATTCAATCTCGATTTTAAGGGCTTATTACTCCCTTAGTATTCACTTTTCTTGAAAGTGTCAAATACAAAGTCTACTTCATTTTGCATGAGGAAT
The DNA here is from genome assembly GCA_003012365.1 of Medauroidea extradentata. Lineage (NCBI taxonomy): Eukaryota > Metazoa > Arthropoda > Insecta > Phasmatodea > Phasmatidae > Medauroidea > Medauroidea extradentata. The sequence goes on from PNEQ01047134.1 coordinate 97,788, forward strand.
CATCTCCTAGAGTTTGGGCTGTTAATTTCCTTACACCCTGTATATATCTTACCTTCGCTGACTCCGCAAGAGACCACAAATTAAATCTAAACAGTGCCAATGTTCAAATTTATAACGATATAAAACGAACACTCGAGAAATATTAGCTAAATATTTGGCGAAATAAAGAAGTTATTTCATTTTTAAATTAAAGTGAACTACTCTAAAAAATGCATTTATAAAAAAATTTTAAGAAATTAAAACTTTACCAGTCTTTAGAGACGTTACGGTATAGCTCGAAAAATGTGTATACTTCATCGCATTATTTGGACAAGGATTACTTATAAACAAATTACAGTGTTCGTTTGTCTAAAAAATTGCAACATTCTGATTTCTTATTTCTCTATGTTTGTAATATAGCTGTGTTCGCTTTTCAGAAACGTACGTACATGAGCTTAATCACCAGTTCACGGTTCATTTGGTGTAAATACCTTAAATGTGTCTGAGACAAAGAGTCTGCATCCAATGAATTAGACAACTCAATATGGTGCATCAGTCCATGTATGTTAGAGTCTGTACAACATTACATTCTGCTGTAATGAAAAATTATAGTAATTAAAGTACCTTAAATATTCAAGTAAATAAATTCTAAAGATCTCTCTTTTGGCAGTAATCTGCGATACATCACGTTTTACTTGTATGTTTTTGTTGTGTGTGCTTGTGTAGGTGCATACGCCCCTCCCCCTCCTTCGGCTGAAAGGAAATTTACCCACAAACTGACATCTTTCAAGTTTGTTTACCTGCCTCCATCGTTATGTGCCATATTACAGTCATGTTGTGAATTGATCATTCATGCTCAATAATCGCATTGCCTTGATACCGATTAACGGTTTCTTCCACTGCCACGAAGACGATATTTTAATTTAAGTTCAAAATTGTTGTTCAAATTATATGTATCCCACTTTTAGAAGGAAGTTTCTTCGAGACATTATTCCCCATGCTTCCTTATAACATTCATCCAGAGTTTCGTATATTTTGTTATTAGATTGTATTATATGTACCGAACGTTTAAATAAAAATTTTAACGTTACAATATCCGAAAAAAAAATATCACTTCTATACTAGTATTAAAAAATTCCTAAACTAATATTTCGCTATGCCATATAATGAGAATGGCATCGTTCGAAGTCCTCTAGTTCTAAACTACCTCTTCAGCATACCTCTTCAGATTTTTAGTACTGTTGCAAATTTAACAAAATTTGTATGTGGGCAATTCTGAGCTCTTTGGGATAGAGGTCTTATAATTAGAAATAACAGAGTTGAATTAAGTTATTCATTTAGTAGCTCACAAAGCTTACAAAAACACATAAAACAGCAATCAACTATAACTTTCACAACACCTTTAATTATGGACACAAATACTACAGTGTCACAGAAACGTTAACTTGAACAATTAAAGTACAAAAATATTTACCATTAATCAAAGACTACAAATCACAATTTAAATTCAGTGATATATCCAATCAACAGTCTCTCAAATAGTGACAATGTACAAACTTATCAATTCGAAGTGGTGATGGCTCACCATGCTGCGCAGCCCCCCGAATGTATCACTGTCTTCACTCTTGAGATCTTCGGTCCGACTCCCGCTGCGCACCTCCTTGTTGTCCGTCGACCCACAGTAGCAATCATCTTGTTTCTCTCAATACTGCTCCGAAGGTATGTGCCTGCACAGCCTCACAGTAGACTCTTGACATCACCAATATGTCTTCACCAGTCTCTTCCCACATGTATGGCACCTTCTTCTAGCACTACCAATAGCGAACTCTTCCAGATCTGTCGATTCAGGGTTTATATATTCGGCAAAACAGTTGGAAAATCACCGCAATTCAGGGGTCTAAGAATAGACATTACGTCATGCTTCGTACGTGACTTGAGTCTCGTAGGCCGATCTCATAGGGTAAAAGCGAAGTTGGAACAGGTCTCTATATGACGTAGTTCATCGGGATTCCCACCATGAGGCAGCCAGGCTTGTGAATCATGGGCTAGCTCAAAAGCCGTTTCGACACAGCCTCCAGCCCTCAGAATCACAGCATGCAACAGTACTTCAAGTGGTAACTTTGACCGACTCAGAATGATTATTTTTGATGGCACTTGGTAAAGAAACTGCAGTATTTATCTGTAGAGATGATGGTTTATCGCGGGAAAACTTGACAGTTTGCTGAGTTTCAACGCACTTTCAGCTTACCAGAAGATTACTGGCTTTCCCTTGTACGTGGAGTTGTTGCCCTATTTGACTGAGCCAATAAGAATATCGCTGTTGTAATATTTTAGCCTGTTATCTGTCTGCAGACAGCTACGTTGTTTGAGACGTATATCATCCAATCACACACGTTGCAAGAAAACCACAGTAATTTAAATGACATGTTGGCACAAAAAATTTTCGCGATATACCATCATCTCTATTTATGTGGATTGATCGATCTTAAGGGTTTCAAAATATGTAAGTAAAATTATTTATTTACTCATCAAATGGACCCAAAACTAACATTTTGAGTCTTTCATAGTTACCCATCAGTCAAAGTACACTCTCTTCATTGTACGCGTATACTCGTTATTTAACTGCTATATGTGTCACACAGGTACTTCCAAGCGTACAAGACGCATGGCGTGGACATCTGGGGGCTGACACCTCAGAACGAGCCTTCGGTGCACGGCAACTACCCCACCATGACGTGGACGTCGGCGCAGCAAAATGTCTTCGTCGGCAAGTACCTGGGGCCGGCTCTCCACAGCGCTGGCTTCAGCGGACTGAAGATGATGGCAGTGGACGACAACCGCTCGCACCTGCCCTCCTGGGCCGACGCCGTGAGTAAAAGGCATTGCTTCTTTTCTCAAATTGCACAGGAAAAATCGAGGAGCAAACATTCATTTCCTGGCATGTTAAAAATTCTAAAATTAATGAAACCCTTTTCTCTACATAAACTAAGTGTGTTAAAGAAAGTGCAGTGAAGAGATATTGATCTTGGTCTTCTGTGTTAGTGGTAAGTTACATGGTGTGGGATATGAGCGGCGCCGGAATGAAGGGGTGTGGGAAACGCAATATCCCCGAGAAAACTCACTGGCCAGCAGCATCATCCGGCTTGATTCCCACGTGAGAAAATCAGGAGACCAAATCCACCGGGAATCAAACCCGGATCCCTTGGTAGGAGACTACTGCTTTAACCACTGCGTCAACTGCGGCCCCCAGTTACATGCCAGTATAAACTCATGTTCAGTAAAGTAAATGACTGAAAAATATACGTTTCTTCTTAGTTTTGTATGGTAAGGTATGAGATTTTTCACTATTGTCTACAACAAGATAAGGTAGACATTTCTTGTTTGGAAAGTTTGTTCCTCAATTCATGACTCTTTGAAGGTGCTGAAAGACGCTACAGCTGGGAAGTATTATTCAGGAGTGGCAGTACACTGGTACACTGACAGCAGAGTCAATGCCAACGTACTGACGATGACTCACGACAGACATCTATCAAACTTCCTATTCTACACCGAAGCCTGCAACTGTGAGTACACATTTGCGCTTCTTAATAACATGCGAGATTGTGTCTACATCACCAACATTCACAGAATATTCATTCATGCCTTCTTGAATTGTGTGGCGTTGTTAAGTTTAACAAGAAACATGTAATTCATAACTTAATTAAAAAAAACAAGAACAACTTAGAATGAGAAGTAGTAAAGTAATAAAAGGTAGGCGTGTATGTGTGTGTGGGAAACATAGTAAAATCAGAAGTTGTACCTAAAAATAGTACCAAACTAATCGATATATGCGTTACGAGTTACATCTCGCAACCACGCTTGCATTTACTGAGGTGACAATTCAATATGAAAACATGTTTCTGAGAGTCCACGTGAGGTATTGGTTACGGTATGTGCCAACGTGTGTAATCGAATAGGGCATGGAAATACGGTGTATTTATAACTTTGATGTGAAGCAGTGCTTAGTCATAATTCTAACAATTTTAATTTGGGAGGTGGAGGTTCCGTCTGGTACAATACTGCACCGCTTACGATTAATAAAAGTACTTCTTCACTGTCGTTATATAGCTAAACTGTCACAGGTTTCGTGACTCAGATAACTGAAAAACTAAATTTGTTGACAACAGCATACATTACATCGTTTAATTACCTAAATCAAGTAAATCCTACCAGAAGCTATGTTTTATTATACATACAACGAATTAAATTAGTTGCAAAAAATATTTAACTGCTGGTCAATGAGTACTGGTACTGTTGGTGTTTTCAGTAATATGTCAGTAATAAGCCAGTAATCAGTTTATTAACAAATTTTGATAGAAATGTTATATTAATTGCGATAGTAGCTGAAACTTTGTTGAAACTGTTAAGGAAAATATTTACCCATCTACTTGAATAAATTAAAAATGATAATTCTCATTCACCAGTAGTTGAATTTTAACAAAACGTTTTAAAAACATTTTGTGTGTAATAATATATACCCTCAATTAGCAATTACTGGGCTAAGTCCATTACACACAATGCAAAGTTTTATTGTATTCAAAAACTTTTACTTTTAAGCCACTGAAGTATGAAAACCTATCACATTTGTTAAATTTACTGTGAGATAATGCTTTTCCCGATCACATATAATTACGTGATTAATGAATAAAGAAATACGGTTTTAAATTATGTATGTTAGACACATTTTTTTTTCACAAAAAACATATTTTAGTGTTTATTATCGTTTGTTACATTCCATCATATGTGTTAGTTTCTTGTGATTTTTCGTTAGGAATGTCCAAGTTATATAATTACTACAATAATATTTTACATAGAGGAAAACGTGACGAAATATAACCTCATAAAATACTTGATCTTAAAAAAAAAACGCCTTTCATTATTATTCTTACAAACACACTGTTCTGATGAATTTACATCTTCCTTTGAATTTCGATGACTATCTTTTACGTTATTATATTTTAATGCTGTGGAAGCATGTTCATCCAATGGACTTCAAATAGCAGCTTGGTTCTAGTAAAATAATTATAAAAATTAAAAACTGAATGCACATAGAGAATATAAAAATTTTAATTACTAAATATGTAGTTAAACTCATTTAATAAGCATTCCAGAAGTACTAATCACATTAAATATTCAATAAAATTAAAAACAGCAGATGTAAATGTAAATATCCGGCTTACCACTGACATAGTAAATGAGCAAACAGTTTGGCAAAGGTCTCTATTTAATTGAAATCAGAGTTTCAACGGTTTCTGCACTATGTATAGTACATACTATATTGTTTCATCTATAATCAAAACAAGATATTTGAATTAAACACGTTTTACATCTGAATATAAAAATAACTTTAACGACAAACCATGTCCAAAAGTAGTTTCAGTTAAACATAATAACTATTTAAGCTCTTGGATTGCTAAACGCTTATAACTAATAACAAACCTATTTGTGTGAAGTTACTATACAACCAAATCGTTAACCTATAGAGCAAACCTTTAGTCTCAATAGCACTTATTAGCACGCGAAAGCCAGAATTTTAATATTCTGAATTTATTTTAGGAGAATATAAATTAACTATAATTTTTACTAACAAACCTTTTATTTACAGAAAAAAATTGAAATAACACGTTAAGCTTATGTCTGTTTTTTACTTTCAATACGAGTATTAACTTACTGTTACGTTACAACTAATTGCAATGTATAATATGTGCATGCATTTAAGGTTACGTGTTCACAAGAATCATATTTTTGTGAATGTTATTCTTTAAATACAGGCATTGTAAAACTGACTCACAGATTTGCCTTTGTAATGTAGCACAATTTTGATAAAATATATATATACAACATTTGCTTAGATACTATAGAATTTTAGCAAATTTATTTTGTCAGTAATTAGTAAAGAACATAAAATTTCGTGTTTTGAAAAGAAAAAAAATCGCTAAATAGTATAACCAATTTTCAACAAATTTTTGTGACGGTTTTATTGTATCTGCTCTCTTTTACGATAAAAAATAACACTCGCAAAAACATTATAAACAGGGACCTGTAGCCCTAATTCATAATCTGACTTGTGTAGAAAGACTGAATTATGCTTAAATAGAGAACGTTGCCGGAGAAAGTTTCACTTCAATAAAATGTTATGTTAATTATGAAAGTGATTTGGGTTAGAAGTTTGTGAGCGTTTAGTGTTCCATTTGCGTTCTATTAATGTACGCCTGGAACATGAGGGTACTAAAGACGACTATTATAGTCTCACCCAGCTTGTTAAATTTTTCGTTTGTTAATCATTGAAAGAACTGAAAGATTTTATAGCACTGTAAAACTATAAAAATATGTGCGGTATTAATTGCCAATGTTTACATACGCATTGCCTGTTGACTATGAAAAGCTCATAATATATGCATAATTAAATATAATGGATGACTAATCGTGTCATCAATATTGTTCATGTGATATGAATTTAAGAATTTATTGCAAGGTAATGTGTTTTACCAGAGCGATATAACGATATGTTTTAATGTGTGTTTCTATACAACCTGACAATATGAAAATGCCAGTAATCATAACTATGCTTCTACTGCCCCACCTTAACATTTTCAGTAATAAATTTATTTTATAAAATTACCTCTTGTAACGAGTTAAGTTTCGTGACCACATCTGTACTCGAATCACCGGTGTTCACAGTGATAAAGTCGACCCAATGTGGAATATGGTTGTACTTAATATTATGGTCGTTAGATGTTTGTTGACTTAAGCAATGGTCTAACCGACAAATGTTATTCAAATGTATGACATGTATATTTAATCGAGACTGGATGCCTTCTCAGGACATATTGGGTTGCGAGCACATCTCATTAGTGGACACTGAGTGACTTAAGTGGCTTGCAATCTTCCAATTGGCAACTAACATTAACGTTGTTTTAAGCGACGGCCGTATACTTTGGTATAAATAATGAGAAGGTTTCTGATAATCACGTTTTAGAGATGACTCATAAGTTTCTGTACAAATAATTTATAGAGCTAAATTTTTTTTGGAACTCTCACACCTACGCATTTTTCGCTCTTCCATATTTCGCATAAAATAACAATTAAGAACTTGTCGGGTTTGCAATGACCCTTACACTTAACAGAGGTACGTGGAATACTTTTAATAAAAATTATCACGTTTCTCCTTAATCATTAAACAACACGCGGTGGCCTGACCATTATATTGTATTTTCAGTTTTTGAGCCATAATATTCATTCAATTGTAATATCAAAATATTCGCTTAAAAGCACATAGGATATATTCTTGGTAATCTGTTATACATAAATATGTATGGAATATTTCATTAATTTGTCATGCAGAATCATTGCCAGATAATTCTTGAAAATTTTAACCTTCTACTCTCTTACAATGATTCTGCGTAGTAAATTAATGAAAAATGCATTAATTATTATTTATGACAAACAGAGTAACAAGAATTCATCTTATGCTTCGTCGAAGAAAATGTTGATAATACAATTTGTACAAATATTGTGTCACATAAATGGAAAGTACAATAAAATTGTCTAATGCGACTCTTTAAGGACTCTGCCCACCTGAAACCTCTGGAGGGGACAAGTATAGTGATTAATATGTATAATAATACTTTGTAGGACTCAGTAACTGTAGAACAAACAATAACAGTTTTGTTCAACTTTGTGAGTCTCACATTGCTTATTTTCCTCGTCTGAATGCATTAAATGTGTTTTTTTTGTACAAAAGCGATTTCTTGAAAGGTGACCAACCCCCACAGAATATAATTTAACATGCAGACTGCGTCAGCGCTCTTGCGAGTGCTATTTGGTGGATGGAACTCTTAAGTGTAGGCTTATGTTTTGTTTCAGTGGTGAGAGTGGTCGAGAAAGACTTCGGTGACTGGTCGATAGGAGAGAAGTACGGCAAGAGCATGATGGAGGTGAGTTGCACAGTCTCAGGTATAAAACACTCACTTCACTTCCAAGTAGTCTTGTTACCACTTCTCTTCTCCCAAACAATAGGCTAGCCTGCATAGTTATTGAAACTCTTAGATATAAGACCTTGATTATTTCAATAGAGATACAGAAATGATCTGCAATTATAGAGCACAATTTTGGGAATTGCTTAATTTCCTTGAAACTTCCTACCCTTTAGATGTATGACAATCACTGTCACTGTATTTGGTTGCGTATAGGATTATTATAAATTCTTCACTTTTTAAAATGTTGCTTCACAGGTACTTTTCATCTCATTTTCTTTACAAGTCGGCAGGAAACTTTAAATATTTGTCGCGGACAAGCAGTTAACTTTGCTTTCCATCGCTTCCAATATGATTATGCTAAAAGCGAGAACTTACGAGACTTTTAATTAGTCAACTGTAATTTATGATTATTAATGAAACACCGAATTTAAAAGACCCCTTTCATCTCAGTAATTTAATTTCAGCATATTATGTTTTCCACGTGAACTAAAAACCATAGTTAAGCAAAACTGGGTGAGCAGTGTTAGTAAAAGCGTTTGAGTGGTTGTCTTCAGCAGCTCTGAATATAACATGACGTGATGTTTCAGCTGCTGCCTATTGCAAGAGCGGGAAATTAACAGTTCCTCGATGAACACCCTGGTAAACACAACGCTTGCCTCGTTTCTTACATTATATGGCAGAGTAAAGCTTGATTGGTAGTATATATACCGTAGAGATTATAGTGAGCGCTTAGCTATGGTGATTTCAGTGCGGGTGAGTGGATTTGTGGTGTTACGAAGACTTACTGGAATGATGGGGCGAGGAAAACTGAAGATCCTTGGAGGAAACCCGCTGATGAACGGCGTAATCCGGGCACCATTCCCACAGGTGAAAATTCAGCTAGACTGCGTAGAAAATCGAACTCGGATCACCTTGATAGGAAGCAAGCACCTTATCTGCTGAGCCCACTACGACCCCAGACTCCACCGACATTTGAAGCTAGATAGCTATGGGGATAAGCGGTGTTCTGATCACTAAACCATTCTTGCCCAATCTTAAGGAAAACCCAACGATTAAAGATTCTATACTCGAATCCGAAACCATATAAACCAGGGTTTATACACTCATCAGCATCATGAAATTTGACTATAGGAGGTTCGGGGTAAAGTAAGAACTTTAAAAAAAACCTGGTAAAGTTCTATTTTCAGACAATTTCTTTAACGGCTAACGACGGGACATGCCTAACCTCTCTGAACACGTCACTTGATGTTGGCGCGTGTAAGATAAACCGTGCAGTCAGTATGAATCACCATAGTTTCACGAAAATATTATTAATTACATAAAATACAACTTTGTCGATTTCGGTTGAGTTTGTTTTTGTATTGTTGTATTTAAATAGGAAAATACACGAAACAGTATTGCGTAAATTTGCTGCCAACCTCACAAGCCGTAAGAGTTAATGTGGAATGTTATATGTATTAACAGCTAGTGGTGTTTTTCAAAGGTTAAATCTGTAGTGCTCTGTTTATCCAGAAAGACCAATTAAATTTATTTTCAGGGATGGATCGGGTTGGTATATTCTTGTTACAGGCCTTCACCAACTGGGTGTCAGCATGGACCGACTGGAACATGGTAACTAACCTGGATGGAGGCCCTTACACGATAAGCAACAAGACGACACAGTATGGATACAACGCCGCCATACTCGTCAACAGCAAGACAAACGAGTTCCTCAAACAACCACCATATTACTTCCAGGCACACTTCTCTGCATTTGTACCTCCCGGCTCCAAGAGGATCGGCCTAACTTCCACACACAACGGTGGTCTTTACAACGTTGCCTTCCACACTCCTCAGAACCGCTACGTCATCGTCTTCATGAACATGTGAGTCAGTTTTCTATACGTCGAAACATGCACTGCAATCAGACCAGTTGTGTAATAATACGTTGATGTATAATTATTTTGTTAAGCTTATCATACATGTAAGTATGCGTTGGACCAAAATATTCGTCAAAGTCTCCGACAAAATATTAAGGGAGAGTCACCTACCTTGTTTTGTCGTAAGTAAAGGCATCTTTTGTGAGGACTTCGAAGGCTTTATCACCTCATTTATATTCGTGTATAATATTGCCAGTTAAAGTTAGATTTCGGAGCTAGGATTCGCGGTGTCTCAATATTGTAAATGATCACTAGACATATGATAATATCTAGTACATATATATGTGTATTTATATGTGTTCACTCTACAAGAACTGGTCGTCAAACGATAACAGTTGAAACAAAAAATAGCGCTTTGTTATCAATTTTATAATTATGAGCTAGAGGAGGCAGATTATTCAAGAAGAATTAGTTAAAGTGACCTTCTTTTAACATTGTTGTAAGGGTTAAACTTTATAAACGTTTACGTAAAAAAAAATTTTTCTTCCAGCATGACTCTCAGTTAGAAATATATAGCAACCAACAAACAGGCATCGTCGTAGCTTCACTAATCCAAATATTACAACTGCCGTATTAACTACCGTAGTAGTTAAGTCTGATGTGGCGGTTTTTGACAGCCGGTGATCATTGTAACATTGTCATTGATTTGTGAGGTCCCGCAGCGTGGCACTTGATATGCATTTCTGCAAAGACGTGTAACTTGTAAGGAGTAATTAATGTCGCGTTATATGTTGACCTGACGGGTCGGAATCTCCCAGACGCAGATAGGTATGAATACTACCACCATTGCAGCAGATAGACGTTATTAAACTAGTATACGCTGCTTGAGTGTAGCGAGAGTAATTTTTTGTGCCGGCATGATGCTGCATGTTTAGCCGATTTATGGTTCGTTCACAATCTACTGAGGACGTCTGGGGACGAAAGCTGATAGGCGAAAATGCGAAAAGTCTTATAAACTAATAATAATAATAATAATAATTGGCAGATTCTGTTTTCGCGCATGCCTTTAATATAAATTTTTGTGACTAAACACTCACAATGATCACGCAGATATTATGAGTGCTTAAGAGGCAACTTTTAGGAAAGTGCTTCTTAATAGGCTTTATGTAGCCATATTTTAATATATTTTATCGTAAATGATCTGCATAATACCGTATCAAAACATATATTATGAATAACCTGTTTGATTTTAAGTGTTAGAAGATAGCTTTTCGTACGTAAATTGCGAATGTAAGGCTCAACACTAAACGTTCAATTTACAACAGGTGGCCTTGAAATTTTGTCCTGTATAAAACATGACAAGTAAAATGCGTTGAATCGCTGAAGTAATAACAAATTTAAAATGTATCTTTCGTAAGTATACGTAAGTTGTAAGTGACTAATGGACATAAAGCGTGACATATAAATAATAGAGTTTTAAAATACCTTTGAAAATTATGTACCAGTTTATAAACAGTTATAACGAGAGAATGTAATTATTTTTAATTATGATTAATACTGGTATGTGTTTCATAGATGTGAAGGATAAATTATTTTTAAACACAATTATATACGAAGGACGTTTTGTTTTAGTGCACCTTACACTTAACAACGAGTAATTTCTTGTGAACTTTATATATTTCAGGGCTGATGCGCATGCTTCCACTGTAATCACTCATGCAGGCAAGGGCAACATCAACATCAATATCGCCGCCAGGAGTATTACCACCGTTGTGTACTCATAAGCCATACATGCAACTTGCCCTTTCAATGAAACTCTACAAATATGAAGATTCTTGGAAGGAGTAACTTGTATTTCTAACCTTACTCATCTTCAGGCAATGCAGCAAAGTGCCGAACTATGGAAGCAATGGAATATAAATTGATTACCAAGAAAAATAAAAGCAATATTAAAATTTTCTCTTGTTTTTGTCTTTAGTCTTAGTTGTATTACCATAACTTTATTAAAATGAATTTACGCAACTATATCCACTTTACTGCATACTGCCAACTTCCTAGGCTTCCTCTCAATATAGCTTACAAATGTTAAGAAATGTGCGTGCACAATTCTCGGATTTTCGTGTGCTGTTTGTGTAAAAAAATATTTTATGTATTTTATTCTACTTAATTTTAGGTCTACCAATACCAAAGTCTCACATTAAATAAAATAAACACAAACACACACACACATATATATACATGAGCTTGTTTGACAAAGTCAGTCTTACCAACTGTCACTAGATCTCGTAGGGTTAAGTTTGTTTTCTTCACGTTTACGTAGACAAACGTTTATTAGTATGTATTTATGTTACGCAGTTAACTAAATATCTTTCACGGTTTTACAACAATTATTATAGAATATACACTAACGAATTTTATCACTCCTGTCGCTTTTAACCGAAATAATCTGTATTTGCAAGTCCTTTGAAATTATTATATGCAATACAAATTTAGAACAACGCAGTTTTGAAAATATTTCCATTCCTATACAATATTAACACTTGATATTCATAACTGACCGACAGTAAATGTTATACCACCACGTTACACTTACGCTTGTCCCCGAATTTGAGAATAAATTCTGAATAACGGTTTCTTAAATAACCCGTGTGATCATAAGCTGTTCAAATGGCTGCCATTTTGAAAATACAAATATTATATTATAAAAACATAAAAACCAAGTCACCTTTCCAAGTACTATACGTGTACTGAGTATGAAGTAGTTCTGAAAAATGGTTAGTTAGCTACATCGTGTGACCAAAATGCATCCAAACAACCTCCAGTTTACAAATTCGAACACAGTAAATAGAGTGAGTGAGAGCGAGAGATTTTTGGTCATCTCTTAACATCGAGGTCTTTATAGCTGGTTAGGGGTGACATAAGGTGAGTATGGGGCAGTACCGGAATGAAAGGGCGATAGAAACGGGGATCCTTGAGAAAACCCGCCGACCAACGGCATCGTCCGGCACGATTCCGCCGGGAATCAAACCCGAATCGCCATGGTGTGAGGCTAATGGTCTGACCATTCGGCCACCGTGGGCCCTCGCAGTGAAAGAGAAAAAACTTATTTGTCAAGTTATCCTAATTAGTTGTTTTGTGTGCAAATTTCGATTCAATTGTTAAGGATTCTTAAGACAATTCATGTGTTACGAAAGGTAAAGTTCATATAATCACGACATTGAAAACAAAAACTAAATTATAAATGAACATAAAATTTGAGTCACCTTTTACCACTTTTGTTGGAATTCGGAGAAACGGATCCTCAAATATGTCATAATATGCTTAAATTATAAAAATGGCCTCCATTTAAATAATGTATACACAGGTTACTAATAAAAACTAAAAATGACGTTATGCTAGTAATATAAAATGGCCACCATTTTAAAACTATGAACCCAGGATGAACGAAATTCAAAATGTCAAGTTACCTTACTAGTTATTTTACAAGCACTGAGTTTAATGAAAAATCTAAAAAAAGAAAAAAGTTAGATATCTAGTGTAATCGGAAAATGTTTAAATTGCTGCCATTTTTAAAACGTTTGCACAACATAAACTGGATATACAACAGTTAAGTAAGGTTACCAAGTAGTATATGTGTACCTAGTTTTATGATATTCTCTAAACAGGTATAAACCTATAAGTGGTGACATACAGACGTACAGACACATGTAGAGACGCAGATCTAATAAGTCCGCCTGACCTAGAAGAAAGTAGGCTAAATAAGTGACATGAGTTAACTAACTTTTGGCATACACCCAGAAACTGTGTCTACTATTTTGCTGCGGGACATATGTTTCAAAGCAAACGAAAATAGACAGTGGGTCAGTGGTTTATTTATTATTTATGGAACACCTTAAAAGTCATCTTCATAAGAACCTTTGTTGATAAATATATTAGTACACTATGGTCCACGTAATTTGGCACACACATTATACGCCACTGAATTCCAGCCTACAAATACTCGCACCTGTAGCTGCATTCACTTTAACAGTCACACGATTTCAAATCAAGAGCTGTTTCAAAGCTGAAGGAAGGGATATTTTAATAGGAACAAGTTTACCCCTGACACTTATTCATCTCCAAACAACAGAATTTTTTGAAAACCTAGCCACTTCTGCAGATGTTGGTAAACCCAAAGAGAATGCTGTTTACATGTGGAACTGATTTGTGGAAGGGAGACTAACTGGAAATAAGTGTTTAAAGGCAACTTTGTTTTCTCGCACGTATACATACGAACTCTGTTTATACAAAATGAAATATTTACCATGTTCGTGATACAATGGCATTGTAATATTTTCTTCAGTGGAAGTGTCTTTCTAGTCAACAATTGGACACATAAAAATACGTACTGTTCTCCGAATAGATAAATTAGTCCTGATGATGTTCCAGGCTTGCTTCTTTTTCCTTAAAATATTTTCACCAGTTGAATACTTCACCCTGAGAAAATCTGTCTTTGACTTACAGCTGATCTTGTGAACAAAGTGCATGTAGGTCAAACTCAAGTGAAATTCATGTTCGTCGTAAGCTTGCATGATATCTGTTTTAATGGACCATTATAGTGCAGAACTAATTAATATCAGTTTTGCACAAAGCAGCAGAAAAGGTACCTCATATTGCAAAACAAATTTTTTGAAGGCAAATAACACTAACAATTTAGTTTGTGTTCAGAATGGCTTCATAGTATAATCCTCAATGGGAAGATAGATAACGGTAGGCAACCTTAGGCTTAGACATGGTGAGGCAAGTCGTGAACAAGCAAGATTGGGCCTTAGAGCTAGTGTTTCTAAGAACCAAATTGCTCATTGCGAAAAAAATTGATGACAGAAAATTAAAAGTTATGTTCCCATTACATTAAGCCTACTGTGGAAAACTGTAGAAAATATTCATACATACGACATTTTTTTTATACTTTTCCAATGTTCTCAAGGGGGAAAAAAATTAAAAAAATATGAGAAAGAGAAATATTGTTAGGTTTACAAGGAAGAAAGTTAGGAGTACATACGTATACAGGTGGGA
>PNEQ01047134.1:112798-138164 GCA_003012365.1 Medauroidea extradentata
GGGGGGGGGGGGGGGGGGCAGAAGCTGAAGAAGGTGCAATGGCGGACCACAAGGTGGACGAAGGATAAATGTAGAAGGTAAGGGCAGGCTGATGAGGACAAAGGATATTTTCGGTTATCTGAGACGTTGACGGAACTGGAATGGAGTTCGTTGAAGGAAAGGAGAAGAATGACAAGACTGGTCAGAATGTACAAGGTGGTGAATTGATAGGGAGGCTGGTGTAAGTTAGGCTCCCTGTTAACTAAGGCAGAGTATAGAGGAAGAGGTAATAGTAGCGAGAATATCCAGATTATGAGCGGGACAGTGTGTGGTGGGCAGTCAACGCTTAGGAGGTCGGCGAGGGAGTGGAATTTACTTTCTGCGGAGTTGATGGTTGTGAGGGGAGTTGGAAGGTTTAGGAGAGGTGGTAGGGGATTGAGGAGAAGGGTACAGCTTGCCACCAAGCAGTTGCGCAATTGCAAGTGAAATAATAATAACAACGATAACTTTAAATTTACTCAAAATTAAAATTAATCATTTAACTTTGCATATTCAAGATTGTTTACATACCTTATTAAACATTTACGTTGTTGGTAAGCATAGGCTTACCAATAAATCGATTATCAAACACACTGAAAAAAACAGGCACCTTTAGTACGTTCCCTATACAAATTATATTCATGTCAATTGATTAGCTTTTGAGAAAGTAGAACTTGAGAATTTGTAATTACTCTTAAATAATGGACTTTCAAAGAAATAGTAGGCTGCGGTCTCATTTTACTATGCTGCTCTTTAATTATTAGTCATACACAACACAGAGTCACCTATGAACAACCATTACACGTCGTTCAAACGCAAACTTACTGTTCCTGCCTCAAACACACAAATGCAGTCTAACTACGGAAGTCCCTTATTACAAATCTCCGTACACTGGAAAAGTTAAAAAAAAAAAAAAATACTGTGTGATTCGGACAGTGAGGAAGATAGTCGGGCTGGATGATAGTATGATTCCTCTGAAGAAGAAAGCGAAAACGACCGAAGTGAGTAGTGAGTCTCATTATCCGTTGGTGGAAAGCAATACAAATCCTATATTTTATCACATAATCCTCAACCATGGAGACTTAACAGCAACAAATCTCAAATACTGGACTGTAATCTGAGTCTCCTTAACTTGGTCAAATAACCCCCAGACAGCGCATCAGAAAGTTCCATTTATAAACCAGCAGCAGTTGCTTGAGTTAACAGAATGAATTACTTTACCTACATTTTTCAACCTTCCAGTGGATGAAGTCTTTTATGAGAGTGTTGCAAACAATCGAATGAGAAGGCAAAACATGTTTTTTTTTTTTTTTTTTTCAGGAAGTGATTCGGAAAAAAGTGACAGCGGATGAAATGCGAACTTTTTCGTTTTTATTAATACACATTGGCATTTTTCTGTTGAATCGCAAACGGGACTATTGTAAAAAATACTCACTTTTTAACATGCAATATATTCTGCCAATATGAGCTCAGGTAGATTTTTGCTGATTTTGCGATGTTTACATTTTTCGAGAAGTCTCGGGGATGCGGAAGCATAGCCAGTTGACAGACATAGCAAAATACGTCCACTTATAGATTACTTCAACCACAAATTTCTGCATGTTTGATATCCTGGTAAATGTTTTTCTCTTGATGAGTTAACGTTGCTCTGGCGTTGCAAGCTTGTCATTAGACAGTACGTAACTAAATATGCGACATAGAACCAGATGGAACTGTCATAAATTTCTGTGTTTACACTAGAATAATTTATGATCACGGTGGATAGGGACATTCGGGCAAGGTCGTCATGTATTTTGTGGATGAAAAATTGGGCGTACGACACTCTGTTTACATGATATAATATTGCAACACTTACGACCTGGCACTTTATTTGTTACAATGAAAAAAATGTGAACGGGAACTCTACACAGCGACAGAAAAAAACAAGCCAGCAGACATAACATCTGTTACCCTCGCTGAAGGGGAAACAACTCATGCGAATACTGTGATGATTGGCTAATGGTGTGGATTAATAAATCAGTAATTTGAGAAACATCCCGTCACTTTCAGGAAGGAGCTATTAAATAATATAATACCGAAAATGTATAATTTGATAAACCTTATAAATCAAGTACTGTGATTTAAAACAATTTGGGTACGTGTTACTTCTATGTAGATCATTTGAGTTTCGCACATAGAAGAGTAAATATGCATCAACCAATGTTGTGAAAAATGTGACATGTGGTGTTTCTCAAATGAATGATTCAAAAGAGAGGTAACACAATATATCTTCATGAATCAAGGAGACGGCCAGCTGTACGGAAACCTCGTCTGTTTTATGAGTATAATAAATATATGAGCGACGTTCGAAGGGCAACTGTGTTTAAAAACTAAAAGCTGTATGAGCTAAACACATAAATCTGAAAAAGCTGTTTTATGGTCTACAAGATAGTTGAATTAGTGATAAAAATGTTATTAGTGGCTCTAGTTCCACCGCCGTGTAACTGTCAACACGACATAATAAAAATAGATAGAAGTCAGATAACTTTACTAAGAACATTATGGCCGGTATTCATAGTCAAAGGCTTGTTTGGCAAATAAGTAGTACGTTGTAAAGTAGTGCTTGTACACTAAACAATACTTATTTCAACAATTAATTCATAAACGCCTACTTGACGAAGAAAATCTGAATCATGCATTATTTATATAGGCCAAGTTGTACTTGATGAAGTAACCAAATAAATATCGCTACAATATCAGTACCAACATGACACAACTGAACTTATATTTTAACTACAACACACATAAAGAGTAACTGAATATTTGGTTACATTTGATTATCAATTCCACTTGAAAGTATTTTTCGTTTACATTAAAACATGTTCAAAATTAAGTGCAATACTGATATCAAATATGTGTTAGTTAATGTGTTAACATTTTTTTTGTATCTATGTAGTTTGCTAACTGCGAAATAAAAAATTACATTCACAACTCGACTCGCTAAACAATAACTGATAGTAAAATAAGCTTGATTCAAACTTGAATCAAGCTTGCCATGACAAGTTTGCATACTTTCATCAAGCTAACTAGTCTCCACACGACAAGCCTACAGCAAGCTTGCGAGGAAAGCTTGATTCAAGGTTGCTGCAAGCTTGTAGCAAGCTTGCCTCGTACAAGGCAAGATGCAACTGTGAAAACTGTGCTTGACTCAAGCTTGAATCAAACTTACCATATAGGGCTTGTAATGTAAAGCCTAAATCAAGTCAATTGCAGGCTTACCGCAAGCTTACATGCAATCTGGGATACGTTTTGCCTGAACACGTGCTCCATACTTGTTGATCAGAATAGTTTACGCAATTGTGTTTCAGTTGATATTCAGCGTACGAATGTAAATAATTATGAAATCAACGTTCATGTTTGCCAATTAGCATTGCCGAACCTGTTTTTCTTACCAACTGACAACATAACCTCATGTCACAAAGCTGGCTTTGGGCACACATAATTTTTGTGAATGAAGTGGTAAAGTGTACTAAAATTAAACTTGTGTGTTATTATGAATTACTTTCTGTCAAATTGAAAACTGTGAAACTTCAACTATATTATTGTTGTATATACGTTGCGCTTGGCGGAATTTTTATTTATTTATTTTTGTTTTATTGGTTAACAAATGTCTATTCGTTGGCTAATATAATGAGAGTTTTACATGTTGGTTCTAGCATTGTGTCTGTTACTGACTTGAAATTAAATACTCTTATATTCTGCGTCCTGAACATTATCTTGGTCGCATCTCATGCTGCATCTGAAATAAAGTTTACAAACGATCTGTCGGACGTGTTTTGCCTACCAACTGATATAACGTATCACAGAACAGACTTCGAGCATATTTGGGAGTCTCGAGATGGTGAGATAAAATATACGATCTTGTGTACTGAAATTGAATGTTATGATCGCATAATTCTCTTTCTGTCAGCTTGAAACCTGGCATGCTACCACTTGACGAAAATTTATTTAGGTTATAGGCGACAATAAATTTCATTCACTTAAATAAAAATATTATTATTGTTGTTTTAGTAAGTAGGTATTAACAGAAACGGCTGTTATTGTGAATTAATTTACTTGGTGTAATGTTCGTAGACCTAGAAAGGCTAGACCAATTATAGGTGGTTATAAAACATTTTCAATCTGCAACTTTTTAATTGGGAGGCTAATATGTAGGAAAACGAAACGAATTTTGAGCTTATATTAAAACAGAATTTACAAATAAAACCTTAGTCCCAGGGATATGATTACCATAAAAAATTATTAAAGGAATAGAAACATGAAGAAAGTGTTTGAAATAAAGGTTAATAAATTATGTTATCTTTCCTAATTGTGTCTGTTGAATTTTAATTTTTCCGTTTCGTTCAATGTACGTATTATGCATTTTCAATTTTTAAAATACCTCTTTTTGTTAAAAATATGGAATGAAATATCAATTTGAAGGAAGGAATCCCTTACATAATCTATTTATTATACACATATACTGTTCCGATGGGGTCGGTCCCATGGAATTTCGCATGTGCGAATCGTGCCTGGCGATTCCGTTCGTCGGCGGGTTATCTCGGGGTCTCCCGTTTCCCTCGTCCTTTCATTCCGATGCTGCTCCATACTAATCTTTATTACCTGTCACCAGCGCTTAAAACCTCAATGTTAAGCGCCGACCAAAATCTCTGACTCACTGTACTTAAGTCACCGATGGAGCAAACTTGATGAAGTACTACTTACATGCGTGGATAAATAATGCTTATTTGATTATGAATACTTGTGAAAAAAGTAGCACTTATTTTGTGACTGTGAATATATAAGTTATTAAGCAGTGCTTATTCCAAGTATACTTCATGAAGTATTGTTTGGAGCTATTACAATACGCAATACTTATTTCTAGCACTATGAATTAAAATCCGTTATTAAGCAACATTATAAGTAGTGCTTGTTTTAAGTATTGCTTATTTGCTGACTATGAAAACCAGAAACCAAACAATTAGAACCTTAAATCTACAGTTAAAATAATGACTGTGTGAAAAATGTGAAGAGTGAATATGCATACGTCATTATTGAAATATTTTGGTACCGATAGCCTCATTATTTTCACAAACAATTACAATTTGTAGTTTTAATTTATTCCTATTAATGAATATTATTAAATAGCAATGTGTTTGTATTAGTCGTCGGGCCGGCGAATGTTATCACCCAAACCATGCAACGGAAAAACACCACATTAGCCTCATTCTGCTACTACCAATTTCGTTGGTACTATGATGTGAGTAAGGTCTGATTCCGTTCCAACACTGCTGACGATCACTGAAGGTTGTTGATTGTATTTTCGTGCGCTCTTGAGCAATGCACTGCGCGAGGCCTGGATTATTACTGAGAATGCTGAATTTACTGGAGCTTGGGATGACATTTAGTGCCAAGAAAATAGACTTCGGGGAAAATATTTCCTATCTAAAAATAGCCATATCAATTCAGATTGCAGTGGTATTAACATTGAATGTATCTGCTATACCATTTAAATCACAAAATAGTTGTTGATGTTTTAAATAAAGTAGCCGAATGGAAAGTAAAATTAAAACTAAACTGAAAAATTTTAAAGCACATTGTCAGATAACTCTCACAAATAAAATGATTTGTATATTCAAATTAGCTTATGAAAAGGCAGCAAAAGTATAGTAAATTTTCTCGTCAATTACATAGTCACGTGTAAGTCATCTTTTATTTACTTGTTCAGCATTGTCAAACTTTCCGAAATTCTCAAATCTCTTACACTGGTGCAATGTTTACAGATCGATACTGTCATGTTACTGCTGACGAAAACTGAGACTGTCTTTAAACTGTAATGTCTGTGTATGATATCAGAAAAAAAAATTAATTGAAGTTGTGCTCTACAAACTATAAGTAACTTCCTAAAAACGTGGAAGATAAATATTCCACGACTTCAATTCAATTGAACAGTAAAAGTACAGTTGGTGACGTGTTGATGGATACTTCCAGAGTGTTTATAACACAGAACAATGCGTGCTACATATGAAACGAAGATTAGTCGGCTGTTAACAGCGAGGTCGTGTACAACAGAGGAGCGTGAACGAGGTAAACACTCAGCAGCAGTGCAATGAAGGGCCAGGCAAATGGATGAACAACGGCATCGACCAATAAATTTGCACTTGCGTAAATCCGAATCGAACCTTTCGCGAATCGAACGCAGATAAACTTGGTGAAAGGCGAGCGTCCTAGAGATGCCAACCGAGTCACCTTGCTTCGTTTTAAACATGAAACATTCTCTCAACTAGTTTGTCGTCCGTCAAAATATTATTAATGTGAACTTCAACTTAGCTCAGATCATTACCATCTTCAGGGCGTCACCTACTAAGGAACAAATAGCAGCATCACCACCGCGGTAACGTATAAAATTCAGAATAATATCCACCGTCATTTAAAAAATATATTTGTATCGACCTTGCTGACATTGTTTCACTTTGTTTATAACTAAACTGTAACATCCAATACGCATCGGCCTAAAAGAAGAATCAGGGCACCTGAAAGACATTTTTTTTTTAAATCGTTGATGTAACTTAACGTGTCACACACTACGATATGCCATCGAATATAATTAAACGATAAAGACAGTGACCACACATACATGAACAGGTTCAAATTTTTAACTGCTGCCGTCAATTGTTTTGGTCATTCAGCAGGATTGTAATTTTCCTTACTATTTTGTTGGCAAACACCGTACATGAGATAAATAAATTATTTGGCAAATTGTTCGGTATACTACGGAACAAATATGCATTATAATTGTGTTAGTTTGAGTAAAAATGTTTCTCTGATTTATGATTTTTATCAAGTGGGAGGGAAAGAATCACATAAACAATAGTGACTGGGCTGTATGAACAGTCGTACAGACAAACGATGATAAGTAGAAAATACTGGATATCAACAATACGCGAAATAATATGCAACTACAGATTTTTTCATAGTAATCACTGTGTTTGTTTTGAGGCCTAAGTGTATGTGTATTGCTTTCGTCACTACATAATTAATTTATACTTATATGTTTGGATATTTTACTTGTCCTTGAACAGCTCAAGGCCATGGTAGTAATACAAGGTGAAAGAACTGATAGTAAAACTGAAATACAAAATTGGAATGGCTTGACCAGAAATCGAATCTTTCAAAAGCGAGGCGAATGTTTTACCACTATGCCATCTAACTGGCTTATTGTTAGAGGTGTGGTGTTTCATAACATAAACTGTCATACGAAAAATATTGCCTACTCTTGAGTAATAGACTACGTAAGTATTTTCAATAATAGATTACTTTGTACGCAACGTTAAGCACTTAGCTTAACATGAAAGTATGTTTTACCTAGTTGTATAGTAATGCTAACACGTTTCATTGCTTACATTTTGTCTAGGCTATGAATAACAACAACCAGTGTTGTAACTTGTGCTTATTTTTATTTTTTTCACTTAAAAGATTGCGAAAAAAATTACTGTTCAATATAAAGAAATTATCAAACGAGAGTAAATTTTTCTATAAGTATGTACGTATACACAGACGTCATATTTCGTATATACATTCCCGTGCGCTCAGGTTACGTTGATTTTGTGGGTGAAATACATACTTCCTGAACTACGAGACGTCCCTCAAACGTGCAAAAGACATGCAAGAGAAATATGCAATATTTTTGTTTGTGGTGGTGTACATATGCTGGAACGAGCAGTGCAGATCTGAAGGCAGGTCTTAAAGACTCGTTGTGCTAGAGTAGCAGCCGCATCTAACTGTTGCATGGCACAGTCAATGTTATCCGGTCAAATGCAGCATCGTTCCTGTCACCACATAATAGTAATATTTTAGTGGAACGTGACGCTATGACCTTGCAATGCTTTGAAATATACTCGTAGGGTTTTGTGAACAGATCATAAAACTATTTGACTGAATTTTTTATTCAAATACGTTAAATTCGATTTATTTTAAATTTCATTAAAAGTAATGGACACCTGGTACCCTACAGTATTTCAACCGCAAAGTCGGAATAGGAGTTTCATAAAAATTATTTTATGTTTACTAAACTACAATGTGCATATTTCCCCCTACAGTAGCTACATTATGCTAACTTACGGCTACGACAAAAGAAGTATATGAAGTAAATTATTATTTTAATTCTCCTTGAGTTACATACATATGATAAGGGTGCCCGAAGATAGGGCATTGTATTCCAGATTTGACAGATTTTGAAGTTGGGTGCCTGTGAACAACCACATAATACTAAGGAATAGAATGAGAGTTGGGCCCTACAATGGAGAAGTGACGGAGCGCGCAGTGTGGGGAAAGCGGGGTTGCCCTGAGCAATGGAAGTTCTGCTACGTTACCCACATGAGACAAATCTGGAACAACTCTGCCGGGAATCGTGACTGGATCGCCATGGTGAAAGGCGAGTGGTCGGACCACTATAATGCCGTGGTTGTAGGTACATACAAATACCAATTATTGGACTTTGGTTCAGTTGAAACACAAACATCAGCCAATCTTATTGACTGTTACCAGCCAAGACCAATGACACAGAAATAACAGCAAAACCGTTAACAAGATAGTCTTCGTTTTCACTTGTCTACGCTCGCTACTTTACGGAAGATGAATGGGGCATAAGCATTGAGTTTAATGTTTTAAATGGCTGTCGTTTAATTTGCACGAATCCTAAACGGTCGTGTAATTGAAAGAGGCCAATAATAAAATGTGGTTAGACATAGCCAAATCGTATTCTCGCTTTCAGTTTTTGCTCGGTAAGTATTCCACTCTGAAAATAAAACTATCGTTCTTTTAAGAATAAAGTCAATTGGGAATTAAAGGGTTATGTAATCGTGTACAGTTAAACAAACTACTCTAAAATATTTCCGCTTTGCAGAACTGCAATTGAAAACGCATCCCTTAATCTGGATTTAGCAGTAAGCAAACATGAGTTGTAACTTGTTCACTTCTGATAAATTAGATTAATTGGAATGAAATGAGCAGATAAAAGTGTCCTTTTCACGAGTTAACATTAAAACAACCGTTTTGTGTCTTAACAGGAATAATACATGAATTTAAATTGTAAAGCTCGGATGAGTAAGACGAATTGTAATGATCAGAAAATAACTTAAAAGATTCAGGTTCGCATGAAACTAGAAATGAAATCAATCACGTCTATTTATATTCAAGTAATAATGTAAAATTTGACTTTGACTGGAATTGTTTACCTCGGATAAATAAGTCGATCTGGGATAAATAAGTCGATCTGGAGTGGTATAAGCCAGAAATATTCACAAGCCAGAATTGAACCTAAAAGATTCCTGTTCCAATGAAACTAGAAATGACATCAAACACTATTATTTTCATTCGAGCAATAATGAAAAATAGGACTGGAACTGTATACCTCCGACAAATAAGTCGAACTGGAATGAAACTAGTAAGTAATTAATTTTAATTCACTAATACCACTATACGTACCAGTTCAGGCCAGAATAGAACATTAAATTAAACTGAATAACAAGGAAGAATAAGTCGAACTGGAACTAAACAAGGAAGTAATGTAGAACAAATAATAAATGAACACTATAAAATTTCTGTTCGCGCAGAACTGGAAATGAAATTGTGAATGTATGTTACAGTTTCTGTGGAATGTCAGTGAAAACTAGAATTAAACATTTCTGAACTAAAACTAGGACTAGAGATAGTAGTTCAAGGTACGAGTATCAGTTTAACACAGATTCAATCACAATTCTGTTCATCTGAACTATAAACTGAAAATCGGACCATTATCGTTTCGAGGCGGACTTGAACTTAAAAATGGAATGCACATCTGGTATCGATTCCTGTTTGAATGTGGGCCTTATTACCACCTCTACTTAATTTACTTAAAATTTATATGAATAATAATTCTGATGATATTGAAGTATTCCATTAAAAATAAAGTTGCAAGAAAGACAAAAGTGAAACATTGCTAGACAACCTAATATAATTGCAGTTTGTTAACACATTAAAATTATTTTTATGTTATTAGTTATACTAGTGCTGATAACCATTAAATTAACTTTATTGTTTTGCTATCAGTAACATTTCTACTACAGATTACGATATTGAAACATTTATTTGATAGATATTATATAATGTTATTAATATGAATATTCAAATATTTTTATGTAAAAATATAAATATTTAAAAATATTTTTTACGCACACAACTTCAGCAATATTCTAAAAAAAATATTATGATACGTTTTTAATGTTCTGAAATATTTTGAGGCAGCTTTACGATAAAAATATGAATGGTTGCAGAAGTCAAAATCATAAAAACTTTGAAATTCGCGGATTTTAATCAGATCATAATTTTTTCATTTGAAAAAATGTAGGTATATGCACTACGAATAGGTTAATAGAAAAATATACGTTTTAACTTGCAGTGTCAATATATTCGAAAATTAGAAAAAATGTGGAGAGCAAAATTATTTGTAATCTCATTAATGCACTCTCTTGCTAACGTAGTTCAATGGTGAAAATAAGTTATTTAAATAGTTAACGACTTTCAACTAAAAGCTGCTCCTTTAGAAAATAAATGAAAAATACTAACTTATAACTATCAAATCAAGAGAAAAGTAATTAAATATAAATCATTAACGACTTAAGGTGTTAGTAAAGTATACTGAAGTGATAATATTTGTGCTGTAATCAATATACTAATACGGCAACAACATAAGAAATAATTAAAATTAGGAAAATGGTTTTATAGACAGCGTTAAAATATTAGTTGCGATACATTTTCTACCTTGAAATAACAGTAAAGTATAAAAAAGTATGGCACTTTAATAATTAATCCACTTATTGCTTTACATAATCAAGAATTTTAGATGATCCTAGTAAGCCAGAAACATTTCTCATGTAGTATTTATTTTATCCACTGCACAGCTAAAGCTGTTTCTTTCTAAACGGCAACCTTTCACACGTAATTTAGAAACTTAGTTTACTTCATAGAATTTCATTTAAGGAATTAACGTACTAGTTTCCTTATACTTAAAGATTTGTTTCAGCCACTGTGACAAAAAATATTTTAAAACAGTCCATACCTATTCACTTCTGTAATATAGAAAGGAATAAAAAATGCAAATGTAAACAGTTATTGCTATACTTGGTATTTTATGGATATCTATAACTTACGTCTATTGGTTAATTAACTAAATCACTCGGAAATATCTGTCGCGTTAAACCATAAATTTTGTTAACTTCTTAAGAACCAAGAAATGTGCAGGTTTAATGTATTTTATTAATATTGGACAACGACATTTGTATAAGAACAATGACGTACGACGAAGCAAATATTGCCATGGAGCCTAATAAGATAAGGTCAATCTTACGAACACTTGCAGCGCTAAAATTCAGACCTCTTCTTGAGATCTGGTCATGGAACATGTACAGTTGTTCAGCCACGTCTCCTTCTACTGGTACTTCTAGCAGCAGATCCTGTATTATGTCCATAGTGTTCCTGATCTCCACGTGAGCGCCTTGACAACTTGAGGCAATGAACACAGTTTCAAGTAACAACAAGATAGATCTGAAGAGATAAACTGACATCAACGAAAAAGGAACTACACTAAGTCTCATGAAAAATATTCCCAAATGAATACCATTTGCAACCACTACAATACTGCTCATGAAAAATGATACCATTTGAATGCCATAGGCGTCATTGATGAAAAGGATGCACGTACAGGCTTTCTCATAATCCTCTCGCAGATGAAAAATATCAATTTCCGTTACTAAAGTTCGACGTGAAAGCAATACTCTCTGGTGATTATTATGCACACCAACTAAAAGTATTGGCTGCATTGTTTTAGAAATGCATGACGTAGAATTTGAAATAGCGTTTAAGTATCTGCTACCATCTTCGGTGTTGCCTAATAAAAGGCCTATCTTTAGTTCTCGAAATTTTTGATTGAATCTTGTCAGGCACAACTTAATCTGTATTACCCAGTGTGTGTAGTTCACTGAAATTGTCAGGGCAGTTAAATGGTAAATATTGTAGCACACGAGGTTTGTTAGTTGGATGCCTGACTTATACCACACTACCCACAACTCAAAACCTAGAAGCAGAAAGAAGCAAGCAAATAGTATCATGGAAAACAACCAGAACACATGAGACGATCTTTTAAATTGTTCACGTTTGTTCCGATACCATGTCTGATTTATCTCACATAGTATCTGTATTATTCTCTGCCTAAAAGTACTCTTGATTGACACGCTACCCACACTTATCAGTGTCATGATATGAAGCGATGTGACGAATGTAAACGTTGACCATAAAATAGCTGTGTTTGTTCCAAACAGCCTAATGTAGGAAACATCTTTATGAATATAAAACGTGGTTTGAATTAATGTTAATACTAAACAGTAAACTGTCAACGACACCGATCTTCTAAAAATCACTGTTAAGTTATTTCCAGATATTTGAGTTACTGATACAACAAAAGTCTCAAGACCGACTGCCTTGCATAATTTGTCCAGAACTCCAGAATACGGGATGTAATGCTCAGCACTTATTGCATTCATTGTTACCTGTAAAACCACAAACAGTTTTCGTTAGATTTCATTGCAAGTATACTTACACAAATATAATTTAAATATAGATTTTGTATTCGAAGGTATATATGTTAGCCATGTCAAATACTAGATTTGTTTACCACAAACTTAAAATAATGCATTACTTTAAACTGATTTACAATTTTTACGTATAAAAACGAACCCTGACTGATTGACTAACATTTCAATGAATACCCCAAACCGTTGGACATAGGCATGCGAAATTACGAGTGTGGTTTCCCTTAAGTACATGTACAAGCACAGAAATTAAATTTGTTGAAGTTCACATCCTAAAGTGGCGAAAAGGGATTAAACAAATTTTCAATTAAGCGTCGATATAGTTCAAACACGACGAGGTATATTCCAGGTTTTTAGTTCACTGGGGCACTTTTACAAATGCGTAGTAACAAGTTTAATACATTTTCAGATTTTGGCTTATAAAATGGTGATAAATCGTGCAATTTGTTTCCGATTATTAATCGTTTGAGTTATTGAAGCGTTACCTATTTCGAATAAAATCTTACGAAATCATTAATAATATAAAAAGTTGTTTCCTTTTTACCCTGATATAGTTATCCCGGAGAACTTAGTTTGTAATTAATTCAAAACAAGATCTGAAAAGAAATTATGACCATCAATAAAAAAATAAAAAATGTATATCCAGTTACATTTACCAATATGTGTTGATATATCATATATGTATGCATGTATGTATATTTACACACACACAAATCCGTACACGAATTTAAGGAAGTATTAAGGATTTAGAACAAACGTACTGTGAGAGTCTGGCATGTTTCAATAAGTGAATATATATATATATATATATATATATATATATATATATATATATATATGTGTGTGTGTGTGTGTGTGTGTGTGTTTTCGTTATTTCGGAATAACATTCTCTGCAGTGACGTTGTCAACTACAGAACACTACAGAACATGCTATAATCTCTTCACTCAACTAAATAAATACTGCTCAATTAAATACACCCCTATAAATTCGAAAGTCAATGCTCAAAAATCCAGGCAGATATTTCCGTTCAACTATAATACGGAAGGCCTTTTCACTTTAATATTAAAAACAATTTTTTTTTCCAATAATTCAAATGTATCAAAAGTTGTGTCGCACATATCGATAAAAGTGGATGAGCCCCAGGGAGGGATATGGTTGGGGGTTGTAACACCGCGCGAAAAAGTGAAATTTTTAAATAATATTTATTTTTCTCTAAGAGACCGTTCAAGTGTTTCAGGCGCATGTATGCAACCCATTTAAACCTCATGTAAATCAAGGCAAATATTACCTTCGCTATATCAATACAAATATCACAAATATCAACATTATCTTCGTCTTTTATGAAATACACAGTCGTTCTTATTTTTGCTGCGTTCGTCGAAGTCAAGTATAACTATAAATTTCACAATTTTTTTTGTGTTAGGTTTTTAATGTAACCATTTGTTATAATTAATTTTACAAAACGCAGTGAAAATAAGAACGACTGAGTCTTTTATAAAACGCGAAGAAAACGCTGATACGTGTATTACTCTTTCTGCTATAGCGAAGGTAATGTTAGCCTTGATTTATAAAAGTTTAATGCGGGTTGCATACCTGCGTCTGAAACACTGGAACGGCCTCTAAAAATCTGTTTTACTTACATTTGTTGCTTAAACTAAGCTGTAAGGATTTAAAGCTATAATGCAGTAATTGTCAAATCATCCAACAAAACTTGGGCAAAGGAGAACCATGAGGTCCAGACCCCCTTTTTTTACCCTACGAAAAACTCCTTAAATAACACGATTTTGCACCTTGAATTCCTAGTTATCGTTATGGAGGATCTCTTACCCCACCCCCCTTTATTATAGGGATAGGTGTTACTTCATAACAACCCTAGGTTCCGTGCCTCCACACCCCCTTCAAGCACCAAAACAGAAATCTTAGCTACGACCTATACAACCCCAGAACAAAATTCCTTAGTGAGTCTCTGGATAAGAGAATTACACTGATGGCGGGCTAGCAGATTGTTTATACACGAAACAGTATGACTTAAATGTTTGAATTAGTAATACGCTATTGCTGTAGGTAAAATGGGAACTTAGATTATGATTGGATAGTTATCTAAAATGTTATATACATGTTGCTAATGTAATAAACAACATTTTTTTATTTTTTTTTTTACGTTTCTCAAGGCGTTTACAGACGCTTACAAGTGCAGAGTCGTCAAGGTAAAATGTCAGCTTCCCTTTAAGATAATTTAACACGAGTAAATTTTATCCGTAAGCAAGTGTCCACCTGTCAACCTCTATTAACTCATCGTATACTCAGCTTTCGAGCTGGGTAAGCCGCGGATATCAGACGAAAATAGCTATTTGGCGCGAACAAATTAACGTAAACAGTAGTCATGATCAAAACAACAAAAAAGTTAATTTGAAATGCATTTTGTTCGAAATATCGCTCAAACAATTTCGAAACGAATATTATATGCATTATAATTAATATAATTTGTAAAGAATGAGCCGTGGACGTCGCATTTAACATAGTATTCAACAGGTTGGCCTACCAAACGTGTATTTTTTTTCGATTTCCGCCATTTTAAAACTCTGAACAACATTACTTGCGTTAAGGTTAATTCTGTTACAGGTAGAAATAAAATGTATTTTTATATGGGAGAGTTTGACACAGGGAAAAATTCTGTCGGTTGTTTCGCTGTTGTCGCTAAGGGACCAGATTAATAACGAAACGGTAGTAAAATTTGATTTAAATATACTTTGCAATGACAGAAGACATTTTATTAAATTTTAAATTGAAAAGAAACCGATTTCTCTTTTTAAAATATCTGCTTAATGTAACTCAAAGTTCAAGCGGAAGAAATTGACAGTGTGACAAACTTTCAACATTGATCTTACCAATTTGTAGTATAATTAACCTTACTTGTGTTCATAAATATCATGCGACAAAACCTATTACACGGCCAAGTTAACTGAGGTCTCGGGGAAAATGTGAACTACCCAAGGTACGACAGTTCCCTCCCGTCCTCCGACCTACGAATACCCGCCCCCCTCCCCCTTGAAGGTTCGAAGCTCTTGGTGTATATTATTCCACTAATATCCCTCTATCCTTTTACCCCTTCGCGGGACCACAAACAACTTGGACGGGTAGAAGTCAAGAAACTGATAAAATCTACCCTACTCTATGTGAGCTTTATAACACGCGAGTAATCTCTTCCGCCTCTCATCTGGAGGCATTACATCCCTCGCCCAAGAACATAACGACGTGCCCCATCTGCAAGTTTCGCTAATCTATGAATGTATAACGCCTGCAGATATATAGAATACATGGTGCGCCTACGTGTATGCAAGCAGTTTTACACGAATTGTCACACCCACTATCCTGGACTAAATAGTAATACTAATACAGACGTGAAATAACGTGGTGGCTCTTTTGATGCTGGCAAACTTTGTCGCTTATTGGCTGCCCGAGACTGTTGGCAGTCTGTTTAGCTGCTGCATGTTGCGACTGGTTTCCTATTGGCCTGACTGCCGGCTACCAGGGCAAGCGCCTTACGCTGATTGGAAGTGGGTGTTTTTGCCTTGTTGCTGGCAAGTGAAGCAATTTTACTGATGTGTGTGTGTGTGACGTAGGTTGTCGTCCTACCAGGCTACTTCGCTGTTGTATTCCTACATGTTCTGTGCCACTACCCTCCCTGACATTGTATGTGACAGTTAACTGCTTGATGCAAAAGTGTATTCCCTGGTGGAAGTGTAAAACGTCCCCACAGACACTATGTTTAGTGTTTTGGCAATGAGTTTTCGAAAGCCCGGTAAATTACAGTTACGTACTAATTTCAAGGCGAGGCAGAACAAGTTATATTGAAATTACTAGTTAATCGCCTATTTTATAATGTATGGTTATTTTATAAGAACTTTAGTTATTTGGTAAAATACAATACTTTGCCATTATAATTGTAAACTGATAACATCAGACATGTAATTATGACGTCAATATTCAGATATTATTTAAAAATCTTACATAATTTTGAATTTTCTAGTACCATAATATTATTTTTGCTGTACTTATTAAAATTTGTTACTACAGTATTTAAGTCCTTCAAATTTAATCGTAAAATTTTTAATTAAGGCATTTTTATTTACTCAGCGTGAGGCTATATATATTTATGCATGAGTATAAGCGCGACTGTAGGTCCGAGAAAACAAATAACAAGGACAATTGTTAGAAAGGCGAATGTATCATAATTAATCACATCCGTATATGCATCAGAAAAATAGGCACCGAAACTGTTAACAAAATTTATAATTTTCTGTAAGACTAAATACCTACCAAGATCCAATCCGGCAACGCAGTGTTGTAGTCTATTGCCAAGTAGAATGACTATCTCACTGAAGTACGGAACACTACCTCAAGTGATTTTATTCATTTGTAAACAATGCTAGCAGGTCTTGCGGAAACGTAAGAAAAATCAACATCGTCTCTGAATTACAACGCTTTTACAATATCGAACTAAGATAAATAGAAGGTACTCTACTGTCGCGCATATACACAAACTTTCGTAGAGCTGATGTTACAGCCAGGAAATGAAATAAACACTGGATACAAAGGAACTTGAGTTTTTCATACCTACGAAGCTCTGCGCAGTCATTTTATATTTTCTCAATGATGTAATATTTCTATCGGCAGTTTTTTTTATCGCAAAGGCAAGATTTGTCCAAGTGTACGTTGTGACGAGCAAGAACTTATGCGTTGCTTTCTTGTTTACTCAACTTCTTCAGTAAACTTTTTTTGAACGAACGAAAACTATTCACACGCTTGCAGAAACATTGCATTTTGTTTACAGTTACTGTGATTACATATCTTGGAAAGAAACACTCCTCATATTATTTGATTCGATTTCTTAACTACAACTATGTGTATTATCAAAAATATTTTGTTAATATAATGTTCCGTAAGTTTCCAATGATTGGTGTTCATTATCTTAAAATGAGAAAAATTCATATCTCAATATTTTGTCAGTTTTAATACATTTGACTCTTAACATAAAGTAACATACATCACAAATTACGTAAGAAACATTCCTGAAATTTAGGAAAATCTCAGAGACTAAAGAATATTTAGTTTATCACAATGAAGTGAAGGTATTTTTTTAATAAAGCTTTACCACACAAAATAAATATATATTTTATGTAGAAGGAAAATTGAAAGTTAATTACAGATTTACTATTTTTATAAAACGACATATTCTACTGAAACGTGTATTCATTGGTACATAATTTTTTGTCTACTTCCTTACTATTGAAGAATCTTTGGTGATAGTGGTACTGCATCTATAACTTACGAATTGGCTTAAAACTATGTTACACATTAGGGACGATAACATTATATATAGAGGCTTATTCTCATGTTTACAGAACTGTGTGTCACCATGCTTAGTTATTAATAACTAGAACAAACCGATTAGATAAAAAAATTACCCTCGTAAAAGAACTTCGTTACTCTTCAAACCTCAGTTAATATACTCCTTAAATCAGTATGTTACTTTGTAACTCAATAAACATTACAAAATATAGATTAGTAGAAATTATAATAATTAAATTTTTTCAGTATTAGTTTCTTATTGGCAGACATTTAGACCACGCCATTCCAATTGTCTCCTTTGGGCTTAAATATTTTTTTTCAGTATGGTTATATTTGATATGGGCGTTATTTTTTTCGTCCCCTAACCATGTATTTTCCATTTTTAGCTTCTGTTTTTACGGGACACTCAAACAAGCTTGGAGTTTTTCTTAAGTAGGACGCGCTCCTCAATGTAATTATGTGTGAGAGCGCCTTATTTGATAACTGTATCAAACAACAAAATTGGTCCTTTCAGTTTTGTGACTAGACGGGGTTATTTGCATAACGTGTTTAATAAAAATTGTTTCACTTCCAAGAGATGTCGTATAATGGCTAATCCACAAACACTCTCACTTGTCTGACATTTATGTTGGCATTGTGTTTTCTGTAGTCTTCTGCGAATCATCGTGTGTTAACAAGGATACATTATGATCTTAACATTAATTCATTTCAACGCGTTCATTGAGTAAGATAAAGCATTCCTTGTCTAAAATAATATATATTATTTCACTTATTAAATAACGTTTACCATCTGAAAACAATATATCTCGTTTGTAGGATGGAGTATATTGTCTTATTGGTTATTACTATAGATAGTGAAATTTCGTGAGTTCAATGACCTGCACGTCAGAATTAAATATCCTATGTATACTCAAGTCCCGACCATTTGTCCACTAACTGATACTCAGTGGAACAGTAGACAATGAACGAATAGACAGGGCTTGAGTATGCATAGGGTATTTGATTCTAACGTGAAGGTAATTGAATTAGCGAAATTCCAGCATCTCTAGTTATGACTAGTGTAACATAACCTTGCTCTCT
The DNA here is from genome assembly GCA_003012365.1 of Medauroidea extradentata. Lineage (NCBI taxonomy): Eukaryota > Metazoa > Arthropoda > Insecta > Phasmatodea > Phasmatidae > Medauroidea > Medauroidea extradentata. Next base: position 131,894 of record PNEQ01047134.1, read on the forward strand.
CCACTTTTACTCTCTGTAATATCTCCAAATAAAAAAAACTTTAACTTGGGCAGATATAGCTTACCAATATTTTTACTAGTTTATGAGCCCTGGGTTGTACGACTTGGTAAAATAAAATTAATTGAAACAATTATGATAAACTGAGAGAAAACAAGTGGTGTGAAAAGAACCAAATTTATTACATATAACCTTAAAAGAATATTGGTAGGGCTCATAAAGAAACATAAATTGGATCATCAATAAGATTCCGTAACGTATTATTGTAAAAAAAAGAAATAATCAGTGACGTTGCAATTATGAGAAACTGTATCTTAAGAAATGGAAACAAATTTGAGTACTAATTAAATATTTGCTTTCCTAGACTCTTACTAGATTGTGAATTTGTATTAGAATAAAATTGAAAATTAAATGTTGGGTGTTAGTTCAGTGTGGCGAGTCAAAGAAAAATTTTAATTTATTATTTCCTCAACAATATTAGCTAAAATGGGAGAGTAACGTTTCCTTCAAACTTCTTTACATTGTGGCAATATAATTTAGAGTAATTCTTCTGTTCGTTTTTAAGAAATACTGCAAAAATTGTGAGGATTCAGCTTGAGACATCTTATCCAGAGTATTCGTGGGGTTAAAATCTTTGCACTACTTTAAAAAAATTAATATCCTCAAAATTTAAATGTAAGCAGAGTTGTCCACAATTTCTGAAACTATTTCATGGTGTGGAAATTTTTTCTTGTCGTTACGAGAGGGCTGGGACTGCTTACCGTTGAAGTCTCCACCGTGAAGAAAGAAATTTCGAAAATTCTCCTGAGTTTCGAAATTATAAAAGAATATTGGTATCAAGGGAAACGTACTACTACACGTCGTACAATTCTTCTCCCAGTTGGCCAGTAAGAGGTAATGCCAGGCTAGGATTCGCCCAACATATTTCCTGGAGGACGGAAACGAGAAGGTCTGGATATCTTCTACTCTTCAGCCGTAGAAAAAAATTCCCCGCTGCTTTCCAACAGGAACAAATGCAGCGCCAGGTCTCGTAGATTCTCTTCAAAAGGAATTATAATGCAAAAAAAGTCGTCTCGAGGCATAATCTTACTCGAGAAAGTCTTCGTAGCCGGACCTCTGCGTAGATTTTTCTTCCATTTTCTTCCTTTCGACGTTCTATATTAAAAAAAAAAAAAACGGTTAATTTGTGGGTTGCAAATGATCTGATTTTTAAATTAAATTACGTTTTTTTTCCTAGTAAGAGCCTTTACAAAATTGTATGATTATAAAAACATTTCCTGAAAATATACCATACATTAAACAAACATAAAAATTTAAATTAACACTAGTCACCTTAGAGTAAATATAGGGTAGAGGGAGTATCCTCTATACAGCTGTATACGAAATTGTGTGCTCAACATGTGTCACGTGACTTTTGTGAAATATGCGCGGGAAATTTGAAATAACATTGAGAACCAAGATAATAATTGCTTAGTAATCACAACTATATTGGGTTATTTTGGTACCTTATGAATTTATGAACTAAGGAGAGCATACTACCATATTATCGCATAGTATAATTGCGTAGAAATTTCAGGAAGACAAATGTAAACAACGTTTGCCACGTTACTGTTTTCCTTAACCCAGATGTTTTTAGTAAAAAGTAAATATTAGTTACGTACTTACTATAAGGTTTCAACCGAGATCTCGGTGACACCACATGACTAAATATATATTCTGGAAGATACACCATGAGTTTCAAACAACACGACTGCATTTTTACGACGAGACAACATAAATAAACGACACCAAACTCTCGAGACCATGTTGGACACACATTTGTGACGTCATGCTCCCTTTACTATATACTACCTCTATGCTAGTCACAGATAAATATTACTACCATAGCACAATTACTTATTTAAACATTTACATTACCTGAACGTCAAAGACATAATAAAATTCTAAGCAATATCTGTGCATTGACATTATGTGTATTTTACACTAGAGTCCCGGATATTTCGTGGGTTCAAAGACCAGCAGGTTGGACTGCACAGTCCTGTATACACTATGTCCTCAGATACTTGTACATTGGCTGTTGTTCCAGTGAGTGAGCATTTGAACATTTGACGATGTAGCGCCAGATCCCATGAGTGTTTTAATGCATGTCCATCATTGGCTCGGAGTCCTCAATGCCACGTTTAGTAAACAATAACCCAATCGATAATGTTTCCAACATACACACGACTTAGAAATCCAACCTCTCCTCAGCTGAATCCGCAAAATTTCCGGGACTCAAGTTACGCCGTCTTCGATTAGTAATCTTTTTTTTGTTTCAGTTTTCAAGGGACTTAAGATTCTCTTTCTCATATATACATAAACCGGGTGTAGCACCTATGAGTCGTCAAAAGCATTCACGCTCCTTAGTCGTTACTTGAAAAAATGTAAAATACTTAAATATTTTCCGTTTAAATTTCGTTTATATTCTCTCAGTCATGTCGATACTAACAAATGTCAGTCCACTCTATCGATTGCTGAAATAAAATAAATCCTTCTACACGATTTAACTTGCAAAAACCAACAAGCTGGCTTTTCGCCACTAATCGGGACATCTCATTACGAAGCCGACAACACGTTTTCTTTGGGCAGACGTCATCGAAACACAGAATGAAAAACAGAATGTAAATACACGTAAAATCACCTGCGTAAATGCACCTTACAACTCATTTAAATGATACACCATATATATAAATAGATGTATGGTTATAAATTAATTATTGCTTTAAGAGCAGCCAGGTTAGTTCGTCAATGAGAACATTAGTGACTAAGTGAATAAGTGGTAATTGAGGTAAGCATGATTTTAGTACAAAACCATTGTCGTGTTCATTGGATAAAAAACGGGGCGTCAAAATATCTGGATAAAGATAATTTTGTATGTGAGCACGGCCAGGGTCTATACTATATTTAGTACAAAACAAATGCAGCTAGCTGTAGTTTCTTCATTTATCCTGAGAAATTAAGATAAATGCACTTATAATCTTCAGGAGAGTGAAAAATTTTATTTTGCATGTCTTGGGTTATGAATATTATATTTAATATAACATTAACTTAAAGTTCTGCGTTAGAACTGGGTCCGTATTTGTCGGGCTGAAGACAACATTATGCTGGATATTACAGCAACACGTTGTAAACTAAATGAATTTCGATATATTTATGTACGTTGCGAAACATAAAATGCGTAAATAGAGCTGAATATTAAACAGTTTTCACTTAGTAATATTTTATATAATGTGAACAAACTGCCAATTATCCGGTATAAACATTCCCTAACGTCTATTTCTACTACGACTAAGACTGGTTATCCAAACTTTAACGATACGTTTCCTCACTGCGACATTTTTCATCATATAGAGTAAGCAAAGAGACAAAATTAATTTAATGATCATTATTATATCTGATAAAGTTATAACATAAAATTTTTCCTTCTTTTGGGTCGAATAATTCATTTTTATTACTCCGCACATAAAAGCGGTATTTTCCCTAACTTCTAACTGTTTCTCTTACACTTTAACTTATTTACTTATTTAATGGTGTGCGTAGTAGTTCACACTTCATATATATATATATATATATATATATGTGTGTGTGTGTGTGTGTGTGTGTGTATGTATGTATACTGGATGATTCTTAATTAAACAGCCACCTCTTGAGAGGTGATATTCCTGACAAAAATATGCCGAAAACATATAAACTACTTATAGTCTAAGGTGGGTGGATATTAAGGGTGCTAGAGTATGAAGTTTGAAAATGTATTCGCGAATGTAAATAAAAATCAGTGCAACATTTACGAAGAATTATTTCGTGTAAAGTTTACATGATCAAAGTTTTCAAAAGGGCACGTGCACATTTTATAAAATCATGCACTTAACAGTATTAAATCACTAGCGAAACCAAATAACAATCCATTTATTTGTGCAAAACGTGGTAGCAATGCATTTAAATAAAAAGCTATTGAGCGATTTATAAAGAAAACCACCCAAGGAACACAAAAGGTGCCCTTGATGTGATACTCTCAGGGCTCTCGTTCTCGGTAAAATTCGCTGTGAAATATTTTCGTAAGTTACGTTTTAAAACCTGGTGCTATGCAGCCTGTGTGACATAAACAATGCGGATTGTCTACCACAAGGGTGCTGTGTGTTACAATTGTGTTTTACGGGCATTTAGGCCATGTGTATCATGTGAATTGTCACAGATTCACCAATTATAGACTGAATAATAATACAAATTTAAATGGCGAGACATTGTCAATAATGATAACCGGTACTACAATCATACGTATAAGACACATATATCTGTTGCCTGTAATGCTCTTTAAACCGCCGTTTGTGTGGTGTTTATGTTCACAGAGTAAGATAAAGAGACGTTCTCGGATTTCGGCACACCACTGGCAATGCTGTAGAAAGGACTGTTACGATCTAACCAACTTTTCTGCTTTTCTCAAGTGGTGTTTATTTATTCAATGTTCTGTGTAGCACAACTGTGCACATTAAGTCGAGAGTAACAGCATTTACTGACCTAAATGGAAACTCAAAACCATTCGTTTACCTCATTTTGTGCATTTTAGTGTCTGCTACGTTGTGAGCAAACCAGCGACTCTCGTTTCGCCACGTGGGCTAGATGGCACATCAATCGACACCAAGAACCCTCGAAACAAGTCGGAAGTATCCATAATGTGTGCCAAACTTTCTTCCAATTGCTCCTCAATGATTTTGTTTGCAAGGAAATATTATTATCTCTACCAAATATGAACACTCATGTAAGAAATAAATATTTCAACGGTATGCAAACGTTTTATTTGCAATAACAATCTTACCTGTGCCGTGTTTCTGTAATGTCATAAAAAACAAATGTAAATGGGTTGCACATTTTGCGCCGTACAGTGAAGGTGGTACAACATCGTTTATGATGGAGCGGTTCACTTGGGCAGAACGCACCGATATGATACTGGCGTACGGTGGAGCTCATGGAAACAGCCGTGCCACGCGTCGTATTTATCAAGAGCGGCACCCAAACCCGACGAGTTCCACATCATACCACGTTTTTGTCAATTGATCGGCGGCTGCGGGAGAGTGGATCTGTTACTAGGGCTGACGGGAAGGTTTGTAGTCGTGCTGTGAGAACGCCTGTCTTGGAGGGAAGGATTTTACGTCAAGTGGAGCAGAATCCAGATACCACCACACGTGCCATTGCGTGCAGATTACGAACGTGTCAAGCAACTATGTGACGTGTGCTTCACGATGATGTACTACACCCCTACCATCGTCAAATAGTGCAGGTAATAAGACCTCGTGACTACCCACAACGCTTGCAGTTCGCCACGTGCTATCTACAACAACGTCAAGCAGAGCCGCAGTTCGCGGAAAACATTCTTTTCACCGACGAGTCGTGCTTCACGTGATATGGTGTGTTTAACTCGCGTAATATGCATTTGTGGGATGCATGAAAGTCTAGAGGCACGTTTGAACGCGGGCATCAGGAACGATTCCAAGTATACGTATGGGCAGGAATAATCCAGAACTATTTGATTGGGCCATACATTTTGCCTGGACGATTAACTGCTGATGTTTATTGCATTTTCCTGGAGAAAACACTACCAGAACTATTAAAGGATGTTCCACTGGCTGCAAGAAATGTTATGACGTTTCAACATGACGGTGCGCCAGCACATTTTGGTGTAGGTGTACGCCAATTTTAATAACACGAGGTTTACATGCCATTGGATAGGGTGCGGAGGGCCAGTACGGTGGCCGTCACGTTCGCCAGATCTCTCTGTGCTCGACTTCTTCTAGTGGGGCTACATGCATTCACTTGTTTACGAGACTCCAGTGAACAGCATAGAAGAACTCGTTGGCCGGATTCTCGTCGCCGCAGAAAGAAAAGTATCGAAGCATTTACGGTTCGATGTGGTAGGACCTCACAATGATGAATTCTTACTCTTCACCTCGTCATTGATCAAGAGCGACGCCTTGACACTTGGAAGGAATATACACTACTGTTGGTTGAAGTCTGGCATTTATTATGCACGTGATAACACATACAGTACATATCCACATGGTGGCTCCTATACTGACGTCACGGAGTGAGATTGTAAGACATTACGTCAAATAAACGTAGACACATATTGGACTAAGTTGCTTGGTAATTTAAACTGCATCCAAAATATGCCGAACAGGACAGTAGTCGTAAGTGAAGTAAGATACATGTTGAATGCAAGATGAGATTAACTACAGTGAGT
>PNEQ01047134.1:138264-176970 GCA_003012365.1 Medauroidea extradentata
ACAGTACACAATTTGTTCTGTTATGTTGGGACTAAACGCCACATCGACTCTAGGGGCAAGCCACTGAACAGACGGTACACGATTTGTTCAGTCATGTCTGGACTAAGCGCATATTGCCTCTAGGAGCAAGCCACTGAACAGACAGTACATAATTTGTTCAGTCATGTCTGGACTAAGCGCATATTGCCTCTAGGAGCAAGCCACTGAACAGACAGTACACAATTTGTTCTGTTATGTTGGGAATAAACGCCACATCGACTCTAGGGGCAAGCCACTGAACAGACGGTACACGATTTGTGGAATGTGTCCGGAATAAACGCCACATCGCCTCTTATGGCAAAAACTACTGAACTGATGGCTCACGAGTTGATAAAACTTTGAAATCCCACGTTTACATAAATGGACTAAGAAAATATACATGATAAACAAAGACATGAATAATAACGCGGAATCTATAAATGATTGAACTCAATAAACATCAAATAGTTATTAAATAGGAATATATTCCGTATATGAATTATCCCAGCACGAAAATAATTTGACGGGCACAAGGAAGGCAACGCACAAGAACACATAGACGGAAAAGTATTTAGACAAGACAATGCAAGTAATTAAACGCAGACCATAATAGTAGGCTCCCTTTAACGACAGCAGATTCGACTTTTCTAGAAAGAAAAGAGAGGGTGGGGGAAGAAACTGACCGAAACATTATTTTGATGGTTTTAAAACCGTCACGAATCCAAAAGAAATATAAAACAAGCAAGTAACTAGATTAATTTATAAAATCTGCAAAATAACTGCTGTACAAATCATACGTTATACTGAACATAATTCACGTGCAATGATCTAAAACGAAGGTAAATTTATGCCTAGATAAAAAGTATTGCCTGTAAGGTTATAAAACTACAGTTGAATTCATTTCAGCAGTCGGTCCATGCGAACTGTCTGAAATTAGTTTTGGTGACATTGGAAAAAAAAACCGAAATAACGATTGATTGTTTCTAAGTGTGACGTCCATATCATACTCTTAAATAAAGAGAAAAATTTGCTGAAATAACAAAATACGCACGTCTGACCTTATGCAAACACAAAAAATTTTTGCTGGTCGCTTGTAATTGTATGGAACTCTTAATAGTTCTTCAGCATATCATTACAGTTTACACAAGCACAGAGAAAGGGCGGAATTTCGTTTTAACAGAAAATAACTAAGCATATAACTATGAAATACTCTCAGCAATTTGAACATTGCGCCGTTAATGTGAGAGTTCTGTAAAACCATAAAATCAATACTTTTGACAGTGCTAGTTTTGAGTGGTTTCCAAAACTTCGCTATTATCCAAACATATGTATCACTACAGTACGCTGTTGAGCAGGCAGTAGTTTAAAAGTGAGAAATGCCATTTATACGTGTTTTTGTTTAGGTTAACGACACAGTGTGGTGTGCACGGTATAGTACAAGTCGTATGATTGGTGGAGACGAAAGTCTTGGTGAAGTATCCAAGGTGCACCTTACAGAACTTATTCAATATGTTGTCAGCTGTAAAGAAGAAGGCCAACCATGGGAGGCCCTAGATTCAACCAAGGATCATCGCGATCCACAGAGATCTGTAACAACCACGCGTAATGAAACAAACCGATATGCCATCGTGGACGGAGAAGTTTCGGTAATTGGCTCTGTGAATTTCCAAACAGCCAATAAACAATGCTAGGGCTACAATAAGAAATAAGAAACCTTGGAGTGGAAGAAAAACAAGCAGCAGTCGTTAAAGCAATGAGGCGACTGATGACCTCGAGCTTCAGTCTTGTTTACTACTAGGTCCGGCATCGAACCACCCCACCCGCCCCATCTAACGGTCAATAACAGGGGGAAAACTCTAGGAAGCTGACGCACGCAACTATTCACAATCGCTCCCTGGAGGGAAGGGGGCGAGGGATAAAACAGCAAATATTGCAGGAAAGACGCACAGCCGCCAACAACTGAGGCTGTCATGTCGTCTTGTATGTCTTACAGGACGTCATACACTGTCAACAGTTCAGCAGAAACGTTGTATTTCCACGTCAGTCCCCACGTCTGACGCGGTTGTATGCTTTTGACCTCTCAAATTTCACTTGTGTGACTTTACTTGTCTGGTATTCGAATGGTCTCGTTAATATCAGTATTATGTTAGAAATAAACTTTGAATAAAAATTGTCTTAGATTCTAGAAAGTTTATGGGATTACTCTAAAATCATACAGCAATTACATGCATTAAATTTATATAAATTGCGTATATTTGTCAAACGTAAAGGAGTACGTAAGTAAAGAATAACAGAGTGGAATTCTAAAGGTATAGTTAAATGACAGCTAGAATGTTTTACGTAGTCATGCGATGTGACGTCACGCATCTAGTCATTACACCTGACGGTACAGTCAGATACAAAATACTGTATGAGTGCTTGAAAGAATAAGAGCTTGATTCGCGTGCAATACATTTTTAATAGAAATTTGAATTTCCGTCATTATCTTTGCCATATTCAATTCTGTTAAATACCAGCAATCACCCGCGACTTTGCATGGGTTTCAATTTTATGCCTCTTTAAATCGCTTAAATATTTACTCAGAGTAAGCCTAGTTATCATATGTTAATTCTAACAAATATGTGTTTCTATTTGCAATACCTTTAAAAAACAAAATTTTTCCAAAAATAAAAATAGTATGTAAGAACCGCCAGTTTGACGTGCACAATGTGGTGACACTGTACGGTGAAATTTCCCTATTCCTTTATACGTTCAGGTATTATTTGATGTATGTTACGTCAAGTAAACGTATAATCGTGTTTGGATTGTTTGAATTGTAACCTGTACACATATATGCATGTCGGAACACTAATATTAAGATAAGTAAGATATCTGTGGAACGCACGATGATACTATAACTACAGTGCAGTGTTGCACACAATGTAGATGGATAATATCATTGTATAACATTTTGCCAACAGGGGGTGGCCATGCCGTATACTGCCCAGGCAAACACTTGAAGTCAATGTATTTGTGCCCTTGTTGCTTGAACGTTTATACACGTGGTCGCTGTAGACCATAACATTGTTTCCGCCATAACAGCCAATGTATATTACTCGAAGTTTGAAGAGCAATTGAGTAAGAATTATTTATCGACAAGCAGATGTGTCGTGTTTATCGCAAACCACGTTGTTTGGGGAAGAAAATTTTGAAATAATATTAAAACTCAACTATATGCTTGCGTTTTGAAACACATTTCTATGAGTAACGACATCGCCAACAGTTTGTGCATGGAAAGCCATATAGTTAAACTAACGTTTATGCTAGATTCTGCTATTTATTTAACATTTTGTGTGCAAATTTGTCTGTTTTACTGCTATTAGTAAGCATTTGGACATCGTCAGTGACGTACACATGCGTAAATAAACAATATATAGGGCTGTATTTTCTGGTTTGTTTGCTAGGTTTATTTACGTAAACAATTGTTTAACCACATAATTTACACTATGCAAATGAAAAAAAATATTGCTATTTCACTTATGAAACATAAGAGTAGCAGATGTATTTCATGTACCTGACCGATCTTTACACCCTAATTCAACGCACGTAACCGATTTCATTCAAATCTGTTCATTCTACAGTATCAATATCATACGAGGCGCTTACGAAAACAATACTCGATCTACTCGTTGCTGTGTGTTGGCCAACAATAACGTATTGTTCGTGCAAAACTGGCATATATTCGTCGACTTCGAGGAAGTTCCAACATTCCATCTCCTGTATACTCCTACCTCCACGTTTGCAACTAACATTGGTGTGGTGAGCTTACTGCGCGTTCTTCTGAACGTCCTGAGTATAATTATATATATATGTATATAATTCATTGCGAATATACGTACAGCAACTCACCACAGTCTCATTGCAGTCGGATGAATGGAACAGGAACACTTACAGTCATACAGCGTAAACATTGAACTAGAAAATACTAATTTTTTCCGCAGTATGAATGATACATATACAATATAAATACTATATATTATTGTCGTATATTGACAGCATTATATAGATTTAATTAATGAACCCTTCGCGTAAGAACTTAGATCTTCTGTAGAGAAAATAGTAAATTATTTGACGTTAGTATGCATTCGTAGTACATATAGCATTTCAAGAGCTAAGATACGAAACTGTTAGCATTTTGAGCAAATCATACTAAGTACAAGAACTGACAGTACAGACTTAAGCATAATGTTTTCCACAATCAACTTACATTTCGAAAAATTAGTTTACTTGTATCAAGAATTTCGTTCTGGTGTTGTATATCATTCTAATTAAAATCAATTTTGAAAACATACAACGTGTGCATTAGACGCCAATAATAAGAAAATATCATTTGAAGTGTTTTCATCAAAATCTTTGTATCTTACAGGAAACCATACATCTTATCAAGCAGTTTGGCAGCAGAAATATGTCCCTGTTTGAAAAAACCGACAAATAAAACAAAATGTATCAAAAATTACCTCTTCACCCTACTATAAAAGCACATTCACGTAGTTCAAGGTTTATAAAATGTAATGTCGTATACTTAAAGTTAATGCAGACTGGTTGTAACATCAGAGGAACAACTGAGGAGCAACTAGACGAAGATGTAACCAAATAGTTCATCATTGTCTTCGTAGTATGGACAGAAAACTACACTCAGTCCTGAACCCAGGGAGGTTACTGTAAATATTGACACTCAGTGCAAGCACTACATGATTAGTTTGCAGTTAGGGGACTGGTTGTAACCTCAGAGGAACAACTGAGGAGCAACTAGGCGAGGATGTAACCAGGTGGTCCATCACTGTCTCCGTAGTATGGACAGAAAACTACACTCAGTCCTGAACCCAGGGAAGTTACTGTAAATATTGACACTCAGCGCAAGCACTATATGATTAGTTTGCAGTTAAGGTCTGGTTGCAACCTCAGAGGAACAACTGAGGAGCAACTAGGCAAACAGGTGGTTCATCATTGTTTTCGTAGTAGAAACACAACACTAAACTCAGCTATGAACCTGGGGAGGTTGCTGTACATTTTCATTCGATGCAGATAACCTGACTTCGGACCCTTGTTTCACCAAAATGTACGTTCAACACTAAGCTGAGCGGGTGGATATTTAAACATTTGTCAACAACTATGTTTGCTAAATTTTTAAGTAATTGTTTTTGCTTATTATTATTATGAATTCGGCGCAAGTGAATTTCTAAAAAACTTTTTATGTCCTACCAAACAATTTTTACTAAATATACTAATTATTAAAACATTGCAGTAATTTAAGATAAAAAAAACTGATAGTTATTTAAATTATTTCGTTTAGCAGGTAAATTAATGTTTATATTGTGTGGATTCACCGTTAATATGTATAATTCTTAAGAACATCATTTAGGACATGTTTCACGTTCATGCTTGTTACAGGGACGCCAGCTACCCAGAGTTTGACGGCACAGAGAGACTACATAGCTCACTTACACATCCTATATATTAATACTGCATCTCATGTATGTGTTAATGCGATATTACTCGCCATGAAGTCGGTGGTAGCCTAAGCAACTGCTTTCTTGGCGAGAGTGTTCAACTGTCATTTCATAATGGCTATCTGTCGCCCCTTCTCCCGGAGCCCCCTTCCTCCACCTCCTCTCTGCCTGACTGCAGGCCATGAGGACTACCTAGCTGCAGCTGAGTGACAGTGTTTGGCACAGACGAAATATGTGTGCGCTTGCCAGGCCTGTGACATTGTATCACACATCGCCTTACAGAAATCTCCCTTCGAACTGTTCTATATACCATTAAGGGGATAACATGACTTAAAACAGGCATATAATGCTCTTACTTCACTATCACAGCATTTCCTAAAATTCATAACAAGCGATGTGACACGTGGGCTCGCATTCTGGAGGACCCGGGTTCGATCCTCAGCTGCGGCCATCCTATTTTCAGTTTTCCATGGCTTCTCGAAATACATTGAGGCGAATGCTAGAAAGGCTCTTAAACTAAGGTCTTGGCCCACTCATCTCCCCGTTCCTGTCATTGTGACACGCGTAACACTGTCTCTAATAACATCGCTGTCGACACAAGCCAAGTTCACTTACTTTACTTAAAACTATAACTTCGAACTATGGTCATCGCGTGACTTATGGAAAACTGTTTATTTTTAAGTTTTAATTTTACAGCGACGCATTCTTCGAGCTGAATGTGATTATTCAAGAAATTGGTGTGTACGGTTGTATTAAGCCGCAAGTAATGTGTGTCAAAGAGATCAAATGAGAACCGAGGAGAACTATGACTAATTTCAAAAATTTAAATAAAGGTGGTAGCAAAGAAACATATCTTGCGTTATAAGAGCTAAAATACGGTATAATACGGAATATTGTTGCCTACTATTAAATGTCTTTCAAATCAATTTATTTTAAATTTGTATGTTTCGCCTGCTGAACCTATGTGTATATCAAATTACGTTCTTCGTTGACGCTGCAAGTACTTCGTTTTGAGAGGCTTTAATACGTCTTTAACATAAACAAAACAAGAATTTTCGACAGGTACTACTCGACTTAAAAATTTTTTTGTTTACAACTGAAAATGTGACACTTGTATATCTTTACGAATAAATGGTTAATTAAATTCATGTTTAGTAGTGAAAACTCAGTTTGTGATTCCTGCAAATTGCTAACATTCGATTCAGTTTCCGAGTATGTCACTCACACGTTTCTTATATAATAAAAGAGGAATTAAGAAGTTATAATCGACTGTCCATGAGCTGTGAAGGGTTTTAACCATACCTGTAAGACCATATGAAATCGTCATGCAGTAAGTACGTAAATTTTACATTCTTAGAGTATGCACATTCATTCAATATTCTCCACTAAAACAAAAAAATTAATAAGTGGTACTAATATATAATAATTTGTTAAAATTCAATTATTGCTGCTAGAATATATTGTAACACAGAAAAAATTGAACAGTTACATACATCATGGTAAACTGTACTTAGACATATATAAATTACTCCAAGTTATAAAGGTCAAAACTATTTTATTTGTTATAAACAATGTGGAGATTATTATAAAGAGTACCTATGTTGTACATTTAAATGAGAACTTCGTTATATATTTTCAAGTTTAAAATTTTATGGTGTTGTGGAAAGTATATATCATATTTCTTAACAGAAAATAAAGTCCTTTGTATGAACAAATTAAAAAAATATGATAGCAAAAAGTTTAATAAATTTTTCTTTTCACAAATATATTTTTTTAAATATAAGGAAATGTTTTAACAAAAATATATTAAATCCCAAAGAAAAAGGCAGACGCATGTGTGGTACATCGATAATTTTAAATGAATGACACAATTGATCCATTTTATTTAAGTGCAAATAAATGCAGCATTTACGATTACACCTTCTATTAACAACACTGACACTGACATATAATTTATCTTCAGGCTCAGTTGCAAACAATCTAGCACCAGGAACTCTTACGTATAGTACAGATGCCAGAAAAAATGTTAAAGCTCTAGTGTTTTACAATAAACCCACACATATAAATAACAACAATAATATAAGAAAATTGGAAGTCAATATATAGGTTATATTAATGAGAAAAAGCAACGTATTACAATAGCGTTGATAATTTTTGAAAGAAAATCGGGCGAAGCCTTGGCCGGGATGCTGGTATAAAATATACCCGATTTCGCTCTCTACAACACAAAGAACTACAAAACACCCTAGCTGTGAAACAGTAAGCCGTTCACTGAAATTAAAAGTGCATTTCAGTATCTCTGCGAAGATGAAAATAGCACAGCGGTCACAGAAAAGGGGAGCCCCGGAAGGTAGGGGGGAGGAAGCTTGCCTGACCCTGGCCAATATTGTGGACAGATAACTTAAATATTACAATAAAAAAACGGTATGCTTGGGATGTGTCAGTAGATGTGTTACCAAAACCGCTAACAGTTTCAATAGGCTTAGAACTGAACATTTACACCGTTAAGGTAATAGTACTTTATTTGTAAGAGTTAATGTCAGAATATACATAACATTAGATTAATCAAAGATCTTGCTGTATTGTATTTGTTTTATTTGATTTGTTTATATTCACGCATATGCACTGATGTGTATGGGGTAGAAATTATATTTTCTAACCACCATCAAATTTTGAGGGGTACTTTGTACCCCTGTACCTCCCTGTCCCTTCGCCACTGGTCTGAACCAATCCAAATACGAATACTGTGACCCTACGCGTCTGTGATTTGCGGGTCGCGTACAAGCACGCGGATTTAAAAAAAGAAATAGACTGAAATTTTATATAAATGTCCGAAACCGATAGCCAATCTGAGATGAATTCAATTACTTTTAAGTGTCATTGAAAATAATGATCAGACTGCACTAACAATATTGTACATTTCTTAATGTTTTTGTTATACGAAGAAACATTAAATAATTTTTGTAAGTTATATAATTATGATACTGAAGCAGCATGATTTTGTTATTTTAAAATCATTTTTAATTTGATATAATTAAAATGAGCATCAATTTTCATTTCTGCCAATTACCACGCCGATCTCATACTGATGGACATATGAGGCAAACTTCATTAAATGCCGTAAAATAATCAAACCCAACCCAAGATGTAACCGACATTCAGAAAAATATTAATATTAATATTACTGCTGTTATATGTTCGCAAAACATTAATTTTTCATCAGGCCTATTTAAAATTAGCAAATGTCGGAATTCACTCCGATCTCACAGAGAGATATCGTAATACAGCTACGAGTAAAATACGTGGCGTTTAAGTAGACATATAATTCATTTTTAATTTTAAGTCGTCACATCCTCTTATCATTTTTAATAGTTTGAAGCCAATTGTTTGTACTTACAGTCCATTAATAATGCAAGGATAGTAATATTACCTGCTTAAGACAAAAATATTTCTGTCCAAATTTGTTTCTATCTTACGCGCTTAATTTGCAGCTCTGTTTTAAGTTTATTTAGTGAGTTATCTTTGAGCACAAGCGTACGTAATTTAACTACAGTCTGTCCCATTAAGGATTCCATTTTTCGACAGTTTTGTTGGCAGTGTTTTTTTACAGCTTTTACCATGAAATAAGCACTGTTTTCATCTCTCATAAGTGATTTTGCACACACACACACACACAAACACACTCAGCCGGCTCTCAAACTATACAGTGCATAAAATTTTGAAGTATTTTTCTACAGAAAATTGTACACATACTCTTCAGAACTGTTGACAAATGGAATTCTCATGTGAGACAGACTATAGGTACACCAAATCAAAATTACGTAACCATGTTACTGCGAACCAAAGTCTGTGATATGAAAGCAGAACCACAAGTCGCGTGCAGTAAAAAACATCACACGAGTAATAATGAAGCACAGCTGCATATGTGCATGTAAGGCATTGAAATAAACAGATGCAAATTTTTCAGCGAAAATCACGTGCCCCATAATTATTGAGCTAGTTGCTATAAAAATGTAAATATTTGCACTAAATTTAAGTAACGCATTTGGTGACTCAGTGTATAGCATATAATCTGCATTTCGTAACGCCCGTTACCTAGAACTGTACTCTTGACCCTACTCTGTCAAAGCCATATACAATAACTATTTACTAAATTACACACTGGGATACGGCCTGAACTACCAGACAACATCGTTACGTATAGATATATAGATCGCAAACTAAATAAACGATTATTCTCTAGAAGGTTAGAAAACGTACATGAACAACATTTTGCAAAAAAATTCTATGTCGTAGCACTACTTTAAAATTGTGTAAGCAGGTCTGTAAATATTTTCAGGATCACTTGAAAAGAAACTGTAGGAATTGTTTGCGGTTACTAAAAGAATATTGAATATCGCCTAGCATACAAACAAATGTTGTAGGGGAACAATGTTTAAGCTACTTTCCAATAACTTTAATTGCATATAACTTATAATGAGGGACTAGATGAGCGAAACAATCATCATATAAGGCCTCCAATTTTAGTTCTATTAATTGTAACATAATATATTCAAATAATTTCTTAACAATTTCTTAGGCATTAATTTTGCAGAAAAAAACAAACAAATGAACAAACCATAGTAGGCATGTGTTCTATTTTCTTACGTGATAAAAATAAATGATCCGTATAAAGTAAGTTATGTGTCTACTTTTGTTTAAAATTAGTCAGAGTTTGGGAATGAAACATTGTGATGTCTTACGTATTACACGCAGGAAATGTAGAACGGAAGTTTTCGCGGATAGAAATTTGTATAGAATTAATACAATTCCTTCGCGTGCACACCTAGTTCTGTTTCATTGTTAGTGATTGGATGTGGACGACTTTTACACGTATTGAGGGTTTTACCCACAAATCACATATGTATAATGACGCTGTAATATTATTGGTATAGCCACAGCCTAATGAAATACATCTCTGTGCAAAAACAAACTGACAAATAACCATAAAGCAGCGCTGCATATGGCACGTAAGAAACTGAAACAAGTTGTTGGCTAATTATTTCGCGAAAATTTACTTTCTATACGAATAAATAGTTCATATTTAACTTCACTATACGACTTAATTTCACTTATTAAAAACGACTAGCGTATGTAAGAAACAGAATGATTCAGCACTAGCTAAACTGACTATTTAAAATATATTAACATTAATTCCTACTTTTTCTGCAAAAAGACAAGACATAAAAAACAAATTAATTTCACTTCGAAGTTTAAGTTTCCTTGTGAACTCAAATATGTAGGCCCTATATAATTCCGTTTTCTCTTCTCTTACTTCCTTCTTGTCAGTAATGATAGCACTTTTTTCCCGCCACACTTTCATCGCAATCTTCGCCCTTTTGTTTCGTTTACGTGGATTACCACGCCGTGGTTTACCAGGATATTTTTTACCCATTACCATTTACTGCTATTATCGTTGACGTATTTGTAAAAAATTTGCGAAAAAAATAAAATTCACAATATTTTACTCCAATTCTACATGTAAAATATTATCAAATGTAAGCTAATTCTAACATTGCAAACACTTCCAGGTTTCCCTTATTAGCTCAAACAAGATATTTACTGTTTCCTCACTACTTTCCAAGTGTTTAAAAGGAAGAGAGACACCCCGCAGTGCAAGGTCTCGGAGACGATGGTCAAAAACGCGTTATAAACCGGCTTAACTGAGGTACACTCCGATACAAGAGCGTTATAGGTAGTTTACCAATGCTCAATACAGACGTCCAGTAGTACACACGTAGCTTGTCTTACAAGTTATAAAAGTAATTGATATATGTTTTCCTACACAGCTAATGCATTAAATTGTATACTGAAATAATTTTCAACGGTTTTACTTGTGTGCATATAAATATATTCACTACGATACCGACGCTAATTTTCAGCACAATTCAGGACGTCAATACTCACTTACCTTTTCATCTATCACCTTCTTAGTATATCAATATGTTGTACAGACCACACAGATTCAATTACGACTATAATTGCTGAAAAGAAAGTAATAGGAGTATTGTGGAGTATGCTCCTAATCTCGCAGAATTGCGACTTTCAAGTGTTATACCGTGAGAACTATAACATTTGCTAACGATTAATTGCATCAACAAGGTGCACTTCCAAGGAACTTTCAAATAACTGAACAAAAATTTTTCGTGAAATATGACCTTAAGTATTCTACTAGACTGTAAGTTATTAGCTGAGTTGTCAACTACTGGAATTCAAGTGATCCTTTCTACAACGCTATATGCAAATCTGTAATTTAGCATGTAAGACGAATGTGTTTGTAGTTCTCATGTACTTAATAGCATGTGATAACTTAGTGTCGGAAAAACAGGTTCCTATTTAAAATTTGTTATTTCTTACTGTCGTCAATGTTAATATGATCTCAAATGTCATATGCAACGTAACTTTTATTGGCAATGACGCATAGTACAGAAGAATATTTCAACTACTTGTGGTGTCTTTTAGAGCGGCCACAGTGCTATCCTGCTTGAAGTTACGTGCCCTGAAGCAAATCTCGTTGTTGCAACTAAACTTATGACGTATTTTCACTTCGATACAAAACATCGTTTCATATTCGCAACTACTGCGTGGCCAAAACAGTGATACAAGTTTGTTTGTTTATTTATTTATATACATTGCATTCTGTAGACCCTTAAAGAGTGGAAATGCTCAATGGTGTGGAAAAAGTCATGATACAAAACATACAAAACAAAAACCAATACATATACAAAACATACCCGTAGTTATAACAAGTAAAATGGATTCACATTCTGTGATATGATTAAAATACACCATATACATTGTGTCAGTACATACAAGATGCTCGCGACAATGTACAATGAAATATATAAAAAATATAAAAAGATAACATGCACAAAATGTATTACAAACACCTTGGCTATTTATCAAATAGACTGTTCAAACAGATCACACGAAGACCCATTTAGATTATGCCTGTAAAAATTAAGTATTTAAAAATTCATAATCACTGTAAAAATCAGCTGTAATTAAGCATTCTTTTAAGTAAATCTTATTTTTTGTTATGTACATTATTTTTTACGGGTACCAGGAAATTTATTATATTATTTCATTGCCATATAAAAAGTGCTTTTCTGGTACAGAGTTGAGTGTACCCGTGGGAAATTAAAGTCAAACTGTGATCTAGTGTAATGACAGTGAGTTGAATAATTGGTCTTACTAACCAATACAAGGACGGAAATAATACTGGCTTGGCATAGTAAAGATTTTGAGTTGCTTAAAAAAAGGTTTACATGAAACTGTGGACTTACTATTACTAAGAATACTTATAACTTTTTCTAGATAATAAACACGTTTTTAACCTCAGTAGAGTTGCCCCATGCTATAATACCATATTTCATTTAAGAATGAAAATATGCATAATACATTAATTTTAGGTTTGTATTATCAAAGTTTCTAGTCTCGCAACGAAGAGGAAAGCAAGCAATATTAAATTTATTACATAGGCTATTAACTGGAACAGACTAACTTTTCATCGATACTTGGATAAGCATTGGGTATGTTCATAAAGTTTGTTTTTGCTATATTTAAAGTAAGTTTATTTATTTTAAACAAAGCATCAAATTTGACAATGATGTTTCTGAAAATTGCTTTAGTTGCGTGTGGTAGGCATTTCGAATTACAATACTAGTATCGTCAGCAAAAAGAATAGCAGTAGCTTTTTAGCAAGATTTTGGGGAAGATCATTTATGTACAGTAAAAACAAAAGAGGCCCAGGGACAGATCCTTGGGGAACTTCAGGCTGTATAAACCCTGATTCTGAAATTACTGGTTGACATGAATTATCATCTGTTATTGTTACATACTGTTTTCGAGACTTTTAATAGGCCATTGCCACGTTTCTAAAGTTTCCTTCAATACCATTATATTGTAATTTATCAATTAAATGTTTGTGTGTCACACAATCAAAAGCCTTTGCTAGGTCACAAAATATAATTACAGCATGATTTTTACTATCTAGTGCCTCAAGTATATCATCAGTAAGTTTAAACAAGGCATCATCAATTGATAATTTTTTTCCTAAAACCTAACTGTTATCGCGTCAATTTGTTGTGTTGGGTAACAAGACTAAACAGGCTTCAATACAATTAAATATCAGTAGTATACTTTAATCTTACAGAGAAAATGCCTGTCAAAAGACGAGAATTACATTTAAAACTTAGGGGTGTTGAAAGTTCATCTCCACAATACTTAATCACTTTACTGCTTAGTTCATCATAACCATGATAAGATTTAAATTTCAATTTCTTTATAATTTATGTTATCTCACGAGGAGTAGTCAACATGTAAATTAGTTTAGGAAAAGAAAATGGAAAAGCTTCACGAACTAACTCAGTGGGTTCTTTGTTTATAGATTGTGGTTCGGTTACTAACTTTCCTGCTATATTTAAAAAAATTGTCATTGAAAACATTTACTGTATAAAATTTACTATCTACTGATCCCTCATTTATTTTAAGTTTCTTTATTTAACTAGTTTATGAATATCTACATGTTTCTGTTTTAATGATGTCCAAGATATTCTTTTATTCTATTGTTTTATTTTAAAAAAATATGATATAAATTTATGAATATAATGGAATTTAGCAGAAGGTTTTTTAAGAGCTTTACAGAATATCTTATATTGAATTTTACTCTCTACGCGGTAAGATCACCTGGCTAACATATATAACTCTCTTTTGGTGACACAGCTAAATTTTTTATCGTTAATCAGCCAAGGCTTAGGAGTACACTTATTACGAATTATTACGTTTACTTGGCAACAAGCATCAAAATGCATTAGCACAATATTAAGAAACTGATTAAATTGATCATTAAGCTCTTTGCTATATTATAATAACTCCCAGGATTCCAATTCAAGGGGATGTTTAAGGTGTCCTATAGTTACATTATCTTCTTGTCTAAATTTGGTTTTCTTTAAGTAAAAACTCACGTTTATTACTCTAAATTGAAAATTTATAGCTTGGACATCGTGCTCAGATAGACAATTTAAAATAGGAATACTGTAAGTTGATCATAATTAAATTTTTCGACAAATATGTGATCTATTGTTGTTTTGGTGCTTTCACATATGCTTGTTGGAAAATCAATTGCAGAGGTCCAGTTGAATTAATTCATGACAGAATTCTAATGAAATTTTTGATAACCCTCTGTAAGGTTATTAAAATTTAAATCACCACACACAACAAGGTCTCTATCAGTAGAAAATAAATCGACTTACAACTTCTCAAATCCTGTTATAAATATTTGAAAGCTTCCTGAAGGAGCTGTGTATAGTGTTATTAGAGTAACAGTTCTGCCCATGCCACTTATTTGTATTCCACAACATTCCAAACATTGACTTACACAATAAATTGACAAATCAATGATTGCAAAAGTTAAATGATTTTTTTTATACAGATACATACACCACCCTTTTTAACTCCCTCCTACAATAACCACATGCTAATTTATAATTGTATATATTAATTTGCTCAAGTAAGCCAGGCTTTAAGTGATGTTTAGTTCAAACATAGAATACTCACATCTGTCTTACGCTGGTCAAAAATTTTGTCCACACAAAAACAGAGTTCCACAGATTTGTGTTGCAATCATCTAATATTCTGACGATACATTCTTAAATTCACAAAATTAGTAATATTTTTTATGTTGAACTTGCTATAATTATGTCCACTAACCAGTTTTGTATACCCTTTTCCAGTATTATTATACATTTCACTTTTTTTACATTTACTATCGCTTGTCACTGCAAGAGGTTTGTGAACAGTTGTAAAATAACTATATAACAAATAATCTTGAAAAGTTGGCAGAATTTAAGCACCATGTTGCTGAAAACCAGTCAAGCAAATTAGTTTTCCAGACTATCGCCGTTTAATTGACTAAGTGTGATTTCTCGATTTTGTGGTAAAGTAATAACATACATACTTATATGTGCACATATCAATTTTCTGATCTTACTGGCAATTACATACTTTCTTTTACTTACAACAATGTTAGATTGCGATACTATTGGCTACACTGTAAGGATGATGTCGAGAGGTGGTGCCGAACATGTGATGCTTGTACAGCAAGAAAGGGACCAAGAACTAGAGGATGCGGTCATCATCAGAAGTACATTGTTGGAGTCCCATTCGAGAGGATGGCACTGTATATTTTGGGCCCCTTGCCAGTTATTGAGAGGAAGAATTGGTACCTATTGGTGACGCAAGAATACTTCACCAAGTGGCCTGAGGTCATGCCAGTACCTAACAAAGAGACTATCAAAGTGGCTGATGCTTTAGTGGAGTATGCATTCTCAAGGTTTGGAGTGCCACTCGAACTTCACTCCGACCTTGGGCTGCAACTTTGAAGCCAAGTTATTCCAGGCGGTGACCAAAATTCTGGGAATTAAGAAGACACGGACTACTCCATTGCATCCTCAGTCGGATGGGATGGTCGAGCGGCTAAACCATACCTTAGAACAGTAGATATTCATTTTTGTAGCCGACAATCAAAAGGATTGGAACTCCAAGGTGCCCCTGTTCCTCCTTGCATATAGATCAGCTGTCCATGAAGCTACAAGGGTAACACTTTCGAAGATGCTGTTAGGTCGAGAGCTTAGCCTTCCAAGTGATCTACTGTTTGGGAGGCCAGCAGAAGAAGAGCAGCCTGCTTCACCGTTAGTGTATGCTGATGAACTGCGTCGCAAATTGGACACAGTCCATGACTTTTCTCAGAAAATTGTAAGGGTCAACAGCGAACGGATGAAAATAAGTTATTGGTAACCTACAGCGACGGATAGGACACTGTTCGAAACTACAGAAATGCTGGGAAGATCGTTATCAGATTGTCAAGAAGCTAAATGACGTTTTCTTCCGGATTGTTCGCAAGGGATCTCGGACAAGAAAACCCAAGGTTGTGCATATTGACAAACTCTCTTTCTCTCGCTCTCTCTCTCTTTCTCTCTCTCTCTATGATGTACCAGAGTCCGTTGTGTCTGCTCGGGATGAACATACTTAAGGAAAGGGCAGTATTACGAGCCGCGACTATCTGGCTGAGCGGCGTAAGCTGATATAGCAGCGGCAAAAGCAAACAGTTTCAGCGTACATAGTGCTTCTTATGTAACCTTACAGTGGTGTGCGGTGGCAGCCAACTGCACGCCGATTACAGTTAACAGAATATATCATAGTTTAGAGTATTCTTTTTCGTACTATATTGCAGGGTGGTGCTTAACCCTGATGCCACATCCTTACAGGATGTTTCAGATAAAAGACTTGCTGAGAGAATTCGAGACTTTAGGGTAAGGATACAAAAGAGAGCTGCGGCAGGTGCCTGGTGTGGGTTAAGGGATAGTGACGAGTGGCGAGAAGTATTGGGTTGCTACAAGTGTTTGAGGGTGTCCGGCAAGTTGGATTGTTGCAAGCAGAGTGACGATTGTGTTTCTAGGCTACAAGAGGTTCATCGGTGCTCGTTAATTGGGTCCACTATTGTGAGTGATTTAAAAGACTTTCCATGTACAGATAACATATTTAGATTAATTATTTAGATTATATAACCTGTGTGTAAATATTAGTTATTTCTTTTGTTTGAAATCTATTTAATTGTGATTAGTAATTATTGACATAGTTTTATTTGTTTAGAAAGTTGTAAATAAATTAGGTTAGCTTTATTTATTTTCTTTCTTTTATCAAAAACCTCCATCCCCAAACGTACCTAGCCCCAACTTGTAACATGTGTTTGGTGTTATATCTGTGACTTTTTTCCGTTGCTTAGGTACATATGGATTGTACATATGTATAGGCAGTAAACTTGGAGGTACGTCAGTCTGAAATTTACATTAAAACCTACGTTGGAGGACTTCAAATGCCTTTTGAATGGGTGCGGTGTCTCAGCGTATATATTACTTCACTCTATTGTATTTATTTTTAGTAAATTTAAATACTGTGGTTGCACGCTTAGTGGTTAACACCGTAGTTGCCAAAACACTTTACTGCCATCACTGCGCGTATCTAATGGTCTTATAAAGAAATAAATTGCCTTAAAATTTCTAAAAAGTAAGGTAATTTCCTCACTGCAAATATTTATATACTTTCAAAATAAATATCTTTAAATTCGGTTCCCAGTAATACAGTCATACACAGGGCCTTGCTTCAGATGTCTGCCAGGTTAAATGACCAAATAAACAAAGGAGATATTTTTAAGTTTGACCTTCGCTAGGTTCAGGAACGTGTCAATTGATTTTCGTGCAATTTTTTTAAATGTACGGCAAAAGTAATTATTGTGGTAACTGAACACGTAGCAAGATACATTAATTGAAAAGGTGTAACAAGTCACGCTAATATTAACTTTAAATTAGCGTGGCAGAGTAACTTACCCTGCTCGTTAAGTTCCTCGCTAACATTTGATGTAACTAATAAACATAGTGAACATGCATGTATCCAGACTCCTAAACATAACATATGAGATAATTGTTAATTAAACATCATTTTCTCCCTGCTTAAATGTTTGAGCAAATTGTTCACTTATATGGAAACAACTTATGAATAAATTTCTTAGCAAACTTTGTGAGGTGTGTGTCTACAGATATTTGGATGGCAAAGTACTTGAACCACACGTTAGCAGGTAAGGGAAGTCGGTCTGTCTAGCACACACATTTCCCCTCTAACTTATTTTACCCCCCCCCCGTCCTCATCTGTTATCTTCCTAGTCGGTCCGTAGTTTGACAATATATATACTGTAGCAGCAGCTGTTGAAGTGACTGTGTTGTTGAACAGAAACCATTATACTACGCGGCGTGCGAATGTACACGGAGTGTTGCGGCAGGCAGAATTGCAGGCGCTATGTGGAAACAAGTAGCTTTGTTGATTACAACGCGACGAAAGTTAAGACTGCACCCCTGCTAGCTCGTAGCTAACCAACACTCACGTTCATATTTCTGCTCAACTAACGACTTTAAGCTTAGCAAATGAAAAACACGTATTAAATACAGAACATTGTAAAACATTTCAACCCTGCAATTTATTTCTAAAATATCTTTTGTCGCAGCCGTAATGCACTTACATAATTATCCTTGTCTGGAAATCCCGAAGCTTATATTGTTTACATGAATAATGTATTGAATATGTGTATTATTACATTAAAATAACTCATCATATTTTAATTAATTTCAATATTTATTTATAAGTCGAACTAGACACCGTATACACATAACCTAAAATAAATTATACAGTATAATGAATTTGACAGGTACACAACATATATTTCATGAAAAAAGTAATAGTAAAATTATATATATTTAGAGTTTTACATTATAAAAATAAAGCAAGTACATAGAGAATGTAGTAACTGGACATCCAGAAGCACGTTCAGCGAAACACACCACGTGGCAGAGAGGAATCAACGAAGTGATATTGTTTGCAACATTCCTCTCCAAGTTTCTCTGTAGTCTGAATTGTATGTGTGTTGCACCCAGCATGTAGTCTGTATTGTCTGTGTGTTGTACCCAGCATGTAGTCTGTATTGTCTGTGTGTTGTACCCAGCATGTAGTTTGTATTGTCTGTGTGTTGTACCCAGCATGTAGTCTGTATTGTCTGTGTGTTGTACCAAGTGTGTAGTCTGTATTGTATGTGTGTAGTACGTAGTATGTAGTCTGTATTGTCTGTGTGTTGTACCTAGTATGTAGTCTGTATTGTATGTGTGTAGTGCGTAGTATGTAGTCTGTATTGTCTGTGTGTTGTACCTAGTATGTAGTCTGTATTGTATGTGTGTAGTACGTAGTATGTAGTCTGTATTGTCTGTGTGTTGTACCTAGTGTGTAGTCTGTATTGTATGTGTGTAGTACGTAGTATGTAGTCTGTATTGTCTGTGTGTTGTACCTAGTGTGTAGTCTGTATTGTATGTGTGTAGTACGTAGTATGTAGTCTGTATTGTCTGTGTGTTGTACCTAGTATGTAGTCTGTATTGTATGTGTGTAGTGCGTAGTATGTAGTCTGTATTTTCTGTGTGTTGTACCCAGCATGTAGTCTGTATTGTCTGTAAGTGGAACCCAGTATGTAGTCTGTATTGTATATGTGTTGTACCTAGTATGTAATTTGTATTGTCTGTGTGTTATACCCAGTATGTAGTCTGTATTGTCTGTGTGTTGTACCTTATAACACTTTCAAGAAGAAGACTGCTTTTGGCAGTGTTTTGTTACGTAATACTAGTTTAAACTATTTCGTTGTAGTAAACATTAATAGTTATATTGTGCACAGTAGAACGTTTTGGGATTATATAAATTTAACTGCAAACTTGCAAACTTAGTCCCTCGGCATGCATTAGGAGTGTGTGAAGAAAACGTTGTACATCTGTAAGTGAAAAGAGTACAGAAAAGATAAGAAATGCAAGGAGGATGGAATGGAATGCACATAGAAAGCCCGCCGACCAATTAAAACGTTCACCGTGGTTTCTACATGCATAATAGAAAGTTATCACATTGGTACTCTATTATTGCTGTGTTTATAGGCGAACAGACGACTATTCACCCACATTCGTAACCGTTAATATTTAAAGTGTGCGAAAAAATCTTAACACCACTGAAACAAATAAATAACTGTTTAGTAACAGTAAACATACCGCGAAACGAAATAAGTTTCGACAGCATGTCGTTAATATGTGAATTTATATTTCAATGTCATTTCAAAAACGAAATGATATGTAAAAAACTAATAAGTGAAAACTTTTGTTAACATCAGCGATAAGCTTTCGGCACATTAAATTCCAAAAAATAATTAATTAATGTAATTACAGAAATCACAGTAATTTATTATATTATTATAAAAAATTGTAAAACAAAATATTCTGGAAAGTTCTAAATGACTAAAAATGGTGTTGGGACAGTAATGACCGTTTAAGAAACTTTTTAAATTTTTTTTTCTAATTGTTCTGGTTACAATGTTTATCCTCTTACAATAGGAGGGTCCATTATGGTTTCCCTCGTAATGAAATACTTGCCATATTTCATTACGAGGTAAACCACAATGAACCCTCCTGTTGTAATTTTCACAAAGTGTACATACCACTTAAAGGGTGCAACTTAGGGGCTAGGTTTATTAGACATTGTTTCTTTCTTTTTTGTGTGTCTGACATGTACCTGCAATATGGCACACTTTTTTCGAAAATACTGTATATATTATATCTGTACATCGGAGGCATAAGACACTACGTCACATAAATCATATTTTAAGGAGAGCATTTTAAAAAATGGGGGCCACTAGTGAATACAGCTGTTCAATATCTAGAATTGTGGTTGTTTGACACAATTACGGACTTTGTGTTGTATGCCACTAGAAACTGTGGAAATGCTTATAGTCAAAAGTACGTTTTGAGAAAACTTGGACATAGTGTCTTGTGCCTCCGAAGGGCAAATATATATAAAATTTTGTAATAAAAATAGTGCGTCTAGTATTTACAGTAATTTCAAGTACTTATTTTGATAAGTGTATGTTGTCTTACAAAAACGTTTGCAATTAGATATTCAGTATTAAATCGGGCAACACATTACAAATACACACACAAGCCTTTGTACAGTTTGTAGTATTCTGTAGTCTCCCAATTAGTATTTTGCTAAGGCATCGAATGTACATACGTAAAGTATATAACCAGTCATGAGTGTAAATATAAGTTAGCTCACTTATGTGAATGTTAAACTTACACAAACTACTGTATTCTAGAGCAGACACCAGCTGCTGCTCATTGCCTGCTTATTGACTCTGACTGAACAGCCCCCCCCCCCCAAGGAATTATTATAGTTCTTGTGGGACAGATTTTGTGGACACATACGAACAGCAAATTAATATAGTCCATTCAGTAAAGATATTTCTAAGATGTTCTGATATAAAATTAAAACAACAGTTATTTTTTTTTTTAATTACGGGTCCGCGGTGGCCGAATTGTCTCCCACCAAGACGATCCGGGTTCGATTCCTAACTGGGTTGGATCCCGGATTTTCGCATGTGGGAATCGTGCCAGACGATGCCGCTGGTCGGCGGATTTTTTTGGGACCTCACGTTTCTCGCGCTCCTTCATTCCGTCGCTGCTTTATTTTCTCCTCATGTCACCCCTCACCAGCGCTAAAGACCTCGATGTTGAGCACTGACCAAAATATATCACTCACTCGCTCTAAACATTTCATTATAGTGTAAAATTCTGCTTATTTGAGATCAGATGCATTTTTATGCGATTGAATGATTCAGATTGCTATACTACATACACGGTAAAATTTTCGGTAAATTTAAGGAACGACGCATATGCATATTCATTTAAAGAAAGAGGATACTTAATGAGGAAAACCTGAATTTATAAGAGTATTTTACTTCAAATTACGGAAATATCCGCAATGAACGTAGTGTACAGGGTGAGTTGGGAGGAAACGGCAATATTCTAGCACGTAATATGAACAGAAAACGCTCATATAAACATGGGAATAATATGTGACGGTTGTCGAGATACACTCGTTTGAATGAAACACTCTCAAAACCTATCAAATTTATCTAATTGTTTAATGTTTTTAGTGACAGGGTGATTCTAATACATTATTAATAACACAACTTTTTCTTTGTATTTCAATTCACGTTAAGTTGGCAATGGGTTACCATAAAAGCAATTTAGTAACAACTTTATTTATTACTTTGTGAACTGTGAGATTGATCGTCGTAGTTTAATGTTTGTTTCTGCATTTATTTTGAGATACGGACAGTGTGAGCGGACAGTTCAAGATGCCACACATCTAAACGAATGTAGAGTATGTAGACATTCTGATTGTTTATGGTTTCTGCAATGTAGTTCCACTACAGCCGTAGGAGAGTACCGCCACAGCTTTCCTTGGCAGAGAATACATGATCGAAGATGTTTCCCAGAGTTTATAATACATTGTTGGAGAATAGTACGCTTCCTAGTGCTCATGTGCGGTCGGAACAAGGACTTGACCTGCACGTGGACGAAGATGTTCAGCTTATCTCTACTACTAGAACTTGGCATGTTGTTGCACGGCACACTGTTTCACAAACACGTGTATGTTGATCACTGCTTCATCAACGATTATACCAACTTCACGAACAGCGTGAGCAAAAAAATCTTCACGTAGGAGGCAATGCACAGCGTCTACAATTTTGAAACTGGTTACAAAACAACCGTAATTTGGTGCCAGTAATACTCTTCACGGACGAGGCTACATTCACCCGTTTTGGAATCTCCAATAAACGTAACAATCATTTATGGAGCCCAAAAGAAGAAATCACCCATGTTATTGCAGACACAATTTTTTCAAATGTGCATCTCAATTAATGTGTGGTGTGGTTTGTAGGATGACCAGCCGATAGGCCTCGTTGTTTTTGTTGATTATAATAATGGGGCAAGATACCTGTACTTTTAGCAATATGAATTACCTGAACTACTCAATAACGTTCCTAACGCTATATATCTTGTTTTTACTTCCGGCATGATGGAGCCCCTCCTCATTATTGAAATCAGGCGAGGGAACATATGAATACCACATTTCCTAATCTATGGATAGGTCGTGGTAGTACCATTCCCTGGCCTCCACCAAGGTCTGCCACCTCAACCCCTTAGATTATTGTTTATGAGTTGTGTGATGGGTGAAGTCTACAGTCGTAAAGGTAATACACGAGACGATCTGCTCGCTGGCATAATGGATGTTTTTCTGGCATACAGGAACGTCCTGATGTTCTTCAAAGGACTACATGTCATACTTTTCAGCGAGTTGACAAATGCATTGAAACCGATGGTGGAAAATTTTAGAATTTATTGTGAGATAATGTCACTAGACCAAAGGACGATACGACATAAAAAAGAGGTTGTATAATGCCTGTTATTCTGCTATAGAAATGTATTTTAAATAAAATTTAGATTGATAAAATACGTGATAAAAATACAAGACTCGTTACTGTGCAATATTTTTCGTTTATTGCAATGTCCTTGTCACTGAAACGAAAACATTAAAGAAAATAAAACAATAAAATTTATTTGACAGGTTATACGTATGTTTCATTCAAACGGGACTATCTCGATAATCGTCACGTATTGATCCAATTTTTATCATAAAGACCAGTACTATCACATCCTGGAATATTGCAATTTGTTCGTGACACACTCTGCATAATCAACATTTTGAAAGAGAACAATATGTGATTATGTTGGCCACGAGCGTTATAGGAGGGTTGTCACTTTGCTTTGGAATGTTCAATTAATTAACAGAATCACTCTCTCTCATCTTTACGAGAAAGGTGAAGCAAATCAAAAGTGTTAAAAGTCGGCTTAAAAGATGACGTCTCAAAACTATCCAATATTAATCTGTTTCAGACACATGTCCGACAGTAAGTAATTCCAACTATCGTCTGCTTAGAAATTTAAGTGAATTCCTGACATTTTACAACTAGATTAGTTTGAGTTGTAAGTTACAGCTGATTATACACTTCTATAATAAATAGTCGAATTTAGAGTTGGAAGGAAATAACTTCTATAGAAGTAGTTGCGAGGACGATTGGCACGTTATTCAAAAACCGTCTGTACATAACCAGGACACATAATCTACAGAGGCTTTCTGCTTTTTGTATACGTGGGAAGAGCAGAGTGTTTGTTACCTGATTATAGCTCAGCACCTAGTAATATTAGTTCCTTCCATGTCACTATAATATCGATTATAATTTAATCTGGTAATGTTTCGTAACATTTATATCGGTTACTTAAAATATCACATTTTTCAAAGCCATGAATATTTCGCCAAGTGGAAGTTGTAGAAAGAAAGTGTATGTTCGAAGTTAGCACATATTACCTGCGAGAGGCGTGTGTAAGGTAGTTCCAAGGTAAGAGGTGGTACCTAGCCACGGCTTATCGGTGCTTCAACTTGTCGCGTATCTACGAGACATAATTGCAGGCTGAGGATGTTAGGTAACCGCGCATTGCGCGACGACTCAGCGGGCTAGTCTAGCCACAAGGGGTGCGGCGTGGCGCGGTGGTATGGAACAAATGGAGCGTGAGTACAAGACGACTTGGCTCGATCTCATCACTTTAATTACCTCCGCAGCGACTAGATCTTGTCTCTCTACTACCTACCCAGCACCGCAACACTCAAACTCGATCATTACCCACTGATCCACCAAAGTCGTACGTGCTGCAATGACTGCGACACTTCATTACGATAATACTTGCATGCCTGCAGATACTCTCTTATCCTCTTATATGCTTCTCTTATACTATCCCTGCAGCTTCAACCTGCCCCCATGCATCATACTCAGTTACCATGTTTTGTCTTCGTTACCAGATCATCTACAACTTCTACAACAATCTCGTATCTTTAAAACTATCTACACTTCATTTATATCTGTCTGCACGACAATATGTTGGCAACATTTTTGTAGTAGGAAATTGCCTATAACCACGTTCGAAGCAAAGAAAATTATTTTACTCAGAATATTTTCGGATTCAATAAATCTGTTACCCAACAAGATTACTCCAAGCGTAAACGTTTCTTTATGGCGAACATAATGGTTCTTCTTACTACTTCTTATATGTAATTAAATTTTTGTTTCTGAAGTGAAATAAGTTCATCACGCGCATTGCGACTTAATACAAGTAGCCTACTTTTGCATGTTTAAATACGTAACAAGCATGACTCAAAAGTGACCAACGTTCAAAATATGACTCTTAAGAACTTAAATGTTAATTACATTAATATATCTGGTTACGTGGAAGAATTTAGGGTGCTAGAAATCTACAAGTGTGGAGTCGTTACACTGAAATAATTAACACATAGGTTTTAATGTGGCTAAATAAACATTTGAAGTAACAAAGTACGTTGTTACCTTAAAAATTAACAAACGCAAACAACTTGATTTCATTGACGTAACATGCAATTTATTTGACCAAGTGTACTTACGCCTGACCACAAAATAATTAGTTTGACTGAAATGTAATAATTTGATTGAAAAGACCCAAATGTTCAACACGTTACTGAAACCTGTTTGTACACGTCGCAGATTGCTATCACACTTTGAGATGTACCATATTTGGCAAATTATGTGACACATAACGTTATATATATATATATATATATATATATATATATATATATATATATATATATGTGTGTGTGTGTGTGTGTGTGTGTGTGTGTGTAGCAGAGTGTTACAAAAAGTACGGCCAAATTTTCAGGAAACATTCCACACACGCAAAGAAAAAAAAATATGTGATATGGAATCCCTTAGTTACCATGGTAGAGCTCAATTACTTACATCTCGTTAAATGCCATCGTAAAAACATTTCGAACAGACACTGTTCCAATTACCCAATGGTATGTTTCGTTAGAAAGTACGTTACTTCCTATGATCACCGCCAGGTGGGCGACGTGACGGAAGGTAATTGTGGCTGCATTGCCTCTCTTCAACTAACATGAAATGATGGACTGGGAGCACACAGAAACAGACAGTACCAGAATTACGTAACACACGTTCCTAAACGAGTTGTTAAAAATTACTTCCATGAGCGAGGATACATGCATCTACCATCCGCCGCTTGGAATTCCTGATGCGCTAATGTATCCCTGGAGTATGGCGTATTGTATCAAGTGGCCCTCCTTGCGGTGAACCTACATTGAAAATAACCAATATATTGGGTATTAAGATATTTTTTGTATGAAGTGTTATTTACGATGAAATTTAACGAGACGTAAGGAATTGAGCTCTACCATGGTAATTAAGCGTTTTCGATCATATGCCCACATCACATATTTTCTTTCTTGTGTGTGTGGAATGTTTCCTGAAAGTTTGGCCGTACATTTTTATAACATCCTGTACATACAGGATGTTCACAAAAAAAAAACACCGACAAACTCCGGTAGGTGATTCCTTGGGAAAAATAAAGAAGAAAATATACAAGGCATATTGTGTAACCGTAATATTAAGGGACTAATCTGCCTTTGAAAATCTAATTTTAAAACTTGGATTTCCCCACAAATTGACGTAAACTGACAAAACTGAATATATTACTTCACGAAAATACGGCAGACAAATCAACAGTAAACGCCAGTAGAAACGTTCAATCTTTACAAAAATAAAAGGGGTGGCCTCCTTGAATTGCTGACAACTTTTTTGACGTAAGGATAGGTCAACATTTGAAGGTGAATTATTGGGTGTTGCTAACTTAGTAATAAAAAAGGTCCTCTTGTACTGACTGTCTATAACTCATAGTTTTCATGCAAAACGCACGTGACAGTTTGGCGTGGTTACACCGAGCCTAGTATGTAGGCAATAGTGCGTGCATGAGTGTCTGGCTTATTCCGCGGTGCCGCATAGATCACGGCTGACATTCACTGCAAATATCACGTACTGTAGTTTAAATAGCTCACGTAACCTTAACCAACACTTCGTTCCTGGCTGAATTTGTTTATTTTTAATGATAAACGTGCAATTGAAATAAATAAATCGTCGGTCTAATGCACAAAGTTAGACATTTAAACAGTTTGTGTAATTCTGGCCCCACTGAAAAGTGTATGGGAGCCGATATTGTTTTCAGGCACTGGCCGGTATTGCCGACACCAATGCTGATACTGTCTTGACAAGGAAAAAAGTAACAGTATTGAGGACGTAGGAAATAAAAAACTTAATTTGCAATCACTTCGTAAAAGAAAATTCTACGTGTCTGAATTTGTATTGTTTTAGTCTTACTTACGTTTAAGGTAAATAAAAATCTACGAACCACAATCTAGTCAGTGACTCAAGCGTATGCGGGCGTGTGACGAAGGATATTGTTTACTTTTGACATACGTTACGCAATTTTGGTTTAAAATTGACGTCAGAAGTAGATGAACTAACAATCACCAAGTTATGTAAATTTGTGAAGTACTCGCGACTGAGACATTGCTAGGATTGTTTTTCTCCGCCAGAAAGTTGTGATGAAAGTTGTGCAACATGCATAGAGAGAAGAAAGAAATTTGGAATTTTAAGCCCTTCCACTTAAAAAAGAGCGGGAGGTTTGGATTTTTCAGTACTGGAACAGCCTTGCTTTGTACTTGTAGTCAAATATCAGGTTCCAAAAAATTACTAATATTGCAATCTCATATCAATTACATGATTTCATGTGAGTAGTGATACAGTGACACCTTTTCCTTTCCTTCCCTATACCTCCACCCTAGTGTTGCATCTGTCTGGTCTTTAATGCATATTTCCTAATTGTCAGTTACCACTCAAACAATGCCACAACAGTGTCACACAAGCAGTACAGCACTATATTTATTTACACACCGTTAACGGTTTAATGCAGTATATATTTTTGTTATCAAGTATGAACACTCGTTTACTATTAAGTGACATTTAATGCTGAAACTCTACCTAAAACCACTTAATTTTAATGATGTGTGTTTAGTACTGTAAGAGATAACGGCACATGTTAACAAACAACACATATTAGCCTATATCGTAATACATATTCGAGAAGAGACCACCCCACCATCTTCATTGTTGTAGACTACCATTTCTGCTGACACGGACATACAAATGCTTTGTGTAACGTTGAGCATGGCTGGATTTATTTACTTGGACATACTCCATTGCTAAATAAATGACTGTCACAAGAAAACTAAAAATAAGACAAGAAAACATAAAAAGCAGAGTATGCTTTAGTCAACAGGAATACATACACAACATGAAATTCCAAAACTGGAAACTGGTCAGATAAAACAAGGAACAAAAAGAAAATAAAAGAATTAACAGAAATATAAAAATTGCTAAGTTGACATGCGACACAACTATGAGACGAAACAAAAACACAAACAGAAAAACAGCAAACAAACACAACGATGAGACAAAACAAAACACAAAGATGTCGGACACAAACAGAAAAAACAACAAACGACACAAATGATGAGACGAAACAAAACTCGGTAGTTTGCCAAACAGTCAGTGTTAACGACGTTTCGGGAACTGGAATCTGTTCCCGTCATCATGTAGACACACAGGGTTCAGGAACACGAGTGCGACTGATGAGGAGACTGGAAAAAACCATGGGTTTATATAGGTTAAAGCCCCTTATCGTGCTCAGCCAATGGGAGACGAGCTGTCTCCTGATTGGTCGCGCAGCATGTATTGGCCCTGATTGGTTGTGGTGGGTTGAGTGTTTGTTTTTGTATTGTCCTGTAAATTTGTTTCTCTTTTAATCAATGGGATACACATATTTTTTAATTCAATGCTCTGTTGACTGAAAATATTGTTGTTGCTAATAATAAACGCTGATTCTTTTATTTTTCTTTTAATTTTGTCAGTTTCCTGTGTAAGTGGTTTAGAGTTTTCCCAAAGAATTTTATGGCTATTTTCCCATACATGTTCGGCCAGTCTAGATTTTTGGGTTTCGCCTTTTTTGCAGTTGTTTTTATGTTCTTTTATACGGGTTGATAGAGCTCTGCCAGTTTCACCAATGTACACATGGCCGCATTCGCAGGGTATCTGATATACACAGTTGTGTGTTTGTAGTTCTTCTGTGGCTCGTTTCACCCTGGTAACCATAATTTTAATGGTTGCTTTGGATCGGAATGCTGTTCGAAGTCCGTATTTGTTTCCTAGACGTATTATTTTTTCAGAAAGGCCTCGAACATACGGAATAACTAGGGTTCCTGTTGGTTTTTCTGATTCTGTGGGCTTAAGTGTTCTGTTAGGTTTCATGTGCTGTTTGATGGTGTTTGTTGGGTAACCATTGGCTGTGAGTTATTATGGCTCTAATTCAAACTTTGTTCCGTCGTCATTTGTTTACAAAAAGTATTTCTTTAGATTTAAGTGGAGTAGAAATTAGCGTGAGTATAGAATCTTATGTTGTCGACGCCCAGACTACAGCCACAGAACCTAACCTGGGAATTGTCGGGTCAAGTAATTGGCGGTTTACTGCTGGAGTCTACATGAAGCAAGTAACGGTCGTGCATCTGAAACGATTGCAGTTTACATTTCGTCTAGACATGCTTGGGTCTTAGTACTTGGAAATATAATTATCAAGTAATAGTATGTAAGGTATCCTGGTTGAATTTGTTATGCTTTGAGAATAGTATCATATTTTCATTGTCAGTTCGGGCAGAGCCCAACGTGCTACGAGGAGGCAATCGGTTAGTCATAAAAATCCTGTTTCAGAAGACACTAATGTACATAATAGGCTTCATTTGTTATGATGGCTGTTCATAGAGATAATTAAATGCATTTAGTCGACGATGAATAAAATACTCTTGATAACAATACTGGATGAAACTTGTTGTCTTGCGAGCGACATCCTGATACATGCGGTAACAGTTGGAACATATTGGGAAGAAAAAATAATAAAAAAACTGTTTGTACACTGAATTACTGTTCCAGGAAGTAATTAATGGTAGGGTAAAAAAGTATTTTGAAAAGTTCAAGTCTATATTACAGTATGCGAATAACTTGAAAAAATTATTAAGTTATGGATGATCATTTCAATCTCGTTGAAATAATGTACATCATACCATGATAGTAATTAGGTGGAATAGGCAGTGGAAGTTAATAATGTAAAGTTGCTAAAGAAATGGACACTAAACATATCCTGTGAGGCAAGTCAGCAAACGCTGAAAAAGGAACACCTTATAAATGTGGGGATAAAAGGCATATAGCTTGCAAAAATGAAGATATATAGGCCTAGACTAAAATTCAAAATGTTTAAAAAATTACACTAAGCTATAAATTGTTGGCAAAGAAAGAAAGAAAATAAGTATAGTTTTTACGAAAGTGACAACTGTTTTTTTTTTCAACTATTCCATTTCTTAAATACTTATGAATTTGTTCAGGCGTAACGACGCGGACGTAAATCTTATTTTATTGTGATGATATCTAAACTTTTCATTTAGGTAATTTCAGTAAGATGATTTGGTTTTATAACTAGTACAAATTTGTAACATCATAATTTTGCATTACAATTATATAATTATAATTACGTAATACTCCAAATTTTTTTTAAATATATGATTTGAAGTGTAACAGTAAAGTGGTTGGAGTTAGAGAAGGTTAAATCTGTAACAAAAATGACGTGTGGGTGATACTTCTTACGTAAAGAAAAGGGAAGATAATAATAAAGATAGAAATAGATACTAATACGGATATTATATATTTAACGAATAATAAAGTTGTGCCGAATAAGACGATTTTATTAATTTTCCTGATAGGAAAGTGTCAAATTAATAATCAAAAAACCTCCAGCAGTTTGGGTCAGATCGATCCTTGTGTAGCTAATAGGGCGTGCGTAAATAAAGGGTTTGGCTGGCACGTTGCAAATGTGTCTGTTAATCATATTGGTTCCAGCTTTAGTTGCTTCGCTACCGTTCAGACACAAAATCTGCGTATCTATTTACCTGCTAACATACCTTCTTGCCACTGGTAACTATCTCATAAATCAATCAAAACTATACATCCAAGTATTGTTGTATTTCTCTCAACTCCTCTTCTACCATCACAACCTTCTCGCGACTTCTACGTAATCGCAAATTTGTCAGGATCTCTTCATACATTCTTCTTTACCCATTTGTGACACCATTTTGTTAGTAGCGCTTTCGCAGGACGTCAATAAGCGATCGTCTTGCATGTAAGTCGGCTACTTTAATTAAACATTTTATTATATATATAGCCCATATTTTAAAGACGGAATCTATATGTATACGAACAAATGTCAGTCATGTAGCGAAATTTGAAAACAAAATGTTGATCTCGAATAGAACAAAGTTGACAGACGGTTAGCGCTGACATCTAGGTGGCCTTCATCTTCACAAACAAATAACTCGGCTAGCAGAAATAAAAAACCTGATGTTTATTGTCAATAGAAGCTACTCGTGTAAACATGTGTTTTCGCAATATATGTATAGTATTTTTTTATTTGTGTTCTTCGTTGACGGACTTCCAGGTCAAGGTCATTTGATCCCAACATATCAGCCGTGACGTCACTCAAGATGGCCACCGACCCCAGCGCATTCGTCAATATTCGGCTCCTGGCTCCTATTCCCTATCCCGTAGTACCAAAGTGGCCTATAAATTATTACGTGTATTTATTTACATTTGTTTATGTGAAACTTAAGAACACCAACAAAGATTCACCTTTCCTTACAGGTTACTGCTTGTGAACTGATATTGATCATATAGATTGTGACTTGCATTGTGGATAACACGAAGTATAGTATTATATGTATGTATGTATGTATGTACGTATGTGTGTATGTACGTATGTATGTATATATATATATATATATATATATATATATATATATATATATATATATATATATATATATATATATTTGTACACTATATTCTCTAGTCTATAATGTTAAAATAATATTTGTAGGTATGGTCTAAATTTGGTCAAGTCCGAAATATTTCTTCTTGTAGCTCATTAAAAATATTATAATGCTAGTAAAATGTTTACTTGAACTGCAGTGTAAAGAAATAATTTATATTAGGAATGCAACAATACGACATATAACATCTTGTACCAAATTAAAGCTAACCTGCTCTTAGAGTGAGGAGGAAAATGTTTCAGTTGGTGGATATGTACTACTACAAAAATTCGATATTATTTATAAGATATATTCCACATTATTGAACGACTGATCAATCATGGTAACGAGCTAACAATTTTGTAGATTAGATACTAATCTATATTAAATATTAATTGAAACTACATATTTGTTACTGCTACGGTCAAAAGTTGCACGTTGGTAATATCATATTGTTCCTGATTCTGAAACACGGCACCTTCTATGCACTGACGATTTCAAGATGACTTTTTTACCTATCATGCTGTTCTCGTGATATGTTTTTTAGCCAACTTCCCAAAGAAAAAAGTAGGCTTATAGATTTACCTTGTGGCCTATGTGTCTGTTTGAGTCTGTGTGTAACCCACACCGTATTTCCCCTCTAGGACTGAATTTAATCAAACTTGGTACAGGTACATATAGAGAACTTGCAAACCTGACTTGTAGTTTATGTATTTCAATAAAGGCGTCCACATGTTATATAAAAAACGGACATGTTAACATTTCTTGCTCATACTAGACAGGTATCTAAGTAACCGTATTTCAGAATTTAATCCAACTCTGTATACGTAAGTGCTTACTATAGTGGCTTCAGTTTTGTATATATTTTTCATGGCTTTTCATATTTTCAAACTTCTTGAGTACATTTTCAACAATTTTGGCCCAATATGACATTTACTAAGAAAATATTTCACCAAATTTCATAACATTTTTACACATACTCTACACAGTAAGGACACTTGACTTTAACGTAGCTATTTTGTTCATGCAGTGTTTATATTTCAAAATGGTGAACACTTTAACTTACAGAGTTCACGCAAAATATCTAAGGAACCGTTTTTCTGAATTTAGTAATACGCTATGCAAATATACTACTTTGTAAAGTGACTTGACGAAAATAAATTAAGTTTATGTCTTATTCTACTATCGATATGGTGTCAGATTGAACAATTTTGATAACACGAGACAAATGAATATAATTTTTCAGAAGTTAACCAATCTCGATAGCTAAATAGTCATTAGTAAAGTGAAATTAATTCACTGAATATTGTTTGTGCTGCGTTTCTAATATTAAACTGGAGGCCTTTGAACACTTTTCAACCCACATACCTACAGAACAGATGTAATACTTAGATGACTTGACTTTTATGTGATTTGTTAATGCCGTGTTCATGATATTTAAATGTCATGTTTTTTAATACTTTCTGAAAACATGTTATATCTGAGGAACGACTTTTGAGAACTTCATGGGACTTAGTACACATTTAGTACTAGGGTACTAAAATTAATAGTGTATTTTTGTGCATTACGTGTTCATATTTTCACAGTGACATTCATATCCTACATTATGATCACGTGAGATCATAATGAACCATTAAACAGAACTTTATTAAAATCGTTACACATGTAGTGCCTACTACGACGACTTCAGTTTTACATATATTGTTGATATAGTATTCAGTTTAAAAAAATTGTTACCTGTGGAACTATAATTTTTAATTCACGAAATGCCTCAGGGTCATTTTGGAGTGTTAATTCAGACAAACAACAAATTCGTAATAAGTAAGATTACTTGAATTTATGTTCTTAGTTCATTTTGAGTTCAAGTGTGAAGGTTTCACGACATGATCACGTAACTTTTAATACAAGTATTTCAAGAACTGTGGATCCAGTAGAATAATATTTTTTATTTATATTTTATATTATTTACACTTGCATTTAACTAGATTTTAATGCTGTAGTTCGATAAAAATAGAAAATTTCACGAGAAAAAAATTACATATTGTTTCATATTTAAAGACGTACAAGACAAAATTTAACGTTTTGGGATATTTTAGAACCACGTCGATGAAAATAGGATCATTATTTATGTTCGTAAATTATTGCTTATGTAATATTTCCGTTGCAAATAAGTACGTACTCTCATTTAATCATAACGTACATAAAAGATAAAGGTTGCACGAGCATTAAAAACGTAATTCGTCTACGTAATTTAGTGACTAACATGTGTAGGAATACTTAATTGATTGGGCAACGAATTAGACTCTCAAATAAATACAATTTAACTTGTTAATTGCTCGTACGGTCGACAAGAATGGTAAATAATTATGGAGTTGTATTATGGATGAAATTTAATTCATTGTAACAACAAAAAATTATAAGTTAACATTATGACAGAGAGTATTAGTGGAATCCGGCACAAGAAGCACATATAAAGTTATTTTATAACAAATGATTCAGTGCGGTATACTCGACGTATGAAAAATGGAAAGGGATAAATTCGAAGACAGTATTTCTGCAAAAAGTTGTATGTTGTAAATAATGTTTGAGGTGTGGCAAGGCAAACATGTAAACTAAGCAAAACTAAGTCGTCATTCACTGTAAAGTTTTTGTTTGTTTGCAGCAGGGATGGACAGAGGGCAGGGGAGGAAATGTCTGAGCGTGGAGTCACCGGCCAGTTTGCATGCTACACTCGGCTTCCTTCGTCCACTTCCCCTCCTACTGATATACTCTTGCCGGCAACACATACATGAGCAGGGCTGGCTAGGGGAGACGTGGATTAGCGAAATAAATGTGTGATTTTCTGGCGCGCGGCCAATGCCGACTGGGAACCTTACCGCAGGCCTGGGCGAGGAGGTGTGGAAGGGGGTGAGAGGAAGGCAAGGAAGGGTGGCGATTCGAGGAGACTCCTTCACAACAGCGAGTGCAGCAAATTACAAATTACAAGCGAGTGTCCGTGGCTGGCTGCCTGAGATATGACGCCCCGGCAAGCACACCACTGTAAACAAGTACCACCTCATCGCACACAACATCAAAACTTCTGGTGCTGGTATACCTCCTGCAAGGCTACATACACTCGCCGCTGTATCAAAATACGTAGGTTACTATTTATTTGCAGACATTATTCATACTGATCCATATAACGGTTAAGCCAAGGCATAGGTTAAACATTTCGTTGAAACACGCATACAAATACAACTTGGTACAACGTTGTATGTGAACATAAATATTATAAACTTCGATATTATAAAATTATTAGGTATTGCAAATAAAATAACTTTTTAAATAGAAAACTAGCATAATAAAATCGAAAAATTTGTTCTAAATTTTACGGTTCACCACAGGCAACGAGATGTTAGATATTTATGTCGGGCAAATGTTAAAGTAAATAGGTTATAAATAGAAGAAAAACAATTCAAAAATGGCTTCTTACACGTTTTGACACAGCCTGTGACATTTATTCAGGGTGAATTATTTAATTTCTGTTAGCCGGTCGGTTTTCCTTTACAGCATAAAACCATTAAATGCTTGTTCGGACATTGGCATGACACTGTACAAAAACTATGAAGGATAAAATATTCCGTTGAATTAAAAATTGTCACAATATATGCATGACGAATAATATCTCGCAAAAATATAAAAATAACTACAATAATAAATTTTTCTGTGAACCATCACATTAACACAGCTGGGTGGTTTTGTGGAATACGAACCTTACTGTGAATTGAAGTGAGGATGATAGAAAATGTGTGTGGCCTCCTCGGAACACTTCGGCCACTTACAGGGCTGTTCAGCCATTTGCCCGTACGCGTTAAATGTCTTTGGCTGAATTTCCGGTAACCTCAGATCTCTTCTCTTCGTGACAAAGTGTGGACAACCAGGAAGCAGTGCTTCGCATTTCGTCTCTTAGTTTGTTAGGTTTTCTCATCGTTTCGCACCAGTGTGCGCGCACATTACCTCTACGAGTCATAGTGATCATTGATACCAACACGTTTTAAAGGTAACAAATAAAATATGTTTTGAATTGTAAAAACATATTTCCGTGATTTTATGGAAAGTTACATCAAGCACATGTAAACTGAAAACGTGTACAAATTTCCGTAAAAACTAAATTACGGAAGCCACATTCCTATAATCGCATCACTTCTCTGTAAATATTTCCGTGAATTTGCGGTATTTTTTAGTAACAAACCCGCGTTATGCTAGAGCGTCACTGTTGT
Source organism: Medauroidea extradentata (assembly GCA_003012365.1). Classification (NCBI taxonomy): domain Eukaryota; kingdom Metazoa; phylum Arthropoda; class Insecta; order Phasmatodea; family Phasmatidae; genus Medauroidea; species Medauroidea extradentata. The sequence goes on from PNEQ01047134.1 coordinate 174,392, forward strand.
GATGTTGATGATTACATTTGATAATTCTGAATTTTCCTCTTGTTTTCTCCTCAGCTGCTTCAGCCCAGGCCCCCTTTACAGTTCTCACACTTTGTTATAGTCATAACTACAGCCGCGTGTCTTCACTATAAAAACACAGTTTACATTATAATTTTTCGTACTAACACACGTTGACAGCGAAATATAAACATTATATATAGAGGATGTTCCTGGAGTAGACAGAAAATAGGCGGGTGATAGAGGGGTCCAAGATCTACCAAATAAACCAAAATTGTATAATCCGACTTGCAACCGTCTGAAAGTTACGAATGTGTTAAGTATATTCGGCTGTACTCTACCCTGAGCTAAGCGTTTACTGATGGTGGAAAAATTAATGGCCCATGTGGAACGAAGTTTGTATGCACCAAAGATGATTAGTGTCGTCACATTTAAAAACATATTTCACGTCACTGAAAGTACAGTTTTGTGGGTAAAAAAATAGCATTAACAAAATTAGTGTTTGGTTCTTAAAGATGCCTCTAGTTTAGACGAAGTAAAAAATTATCAGTGGATCACATAAATAAATACCCGCCATTGGAAAAACTACCCCATAGTATGGCCAATTAATGAGCAAAAACCAGTATTATAACTATCAAACGTCGATGCATTTAGTGTGAAACATAACGTAATGCAGAAGATTCACGCAATAGAAAATCAGCTATAAGGTTGAAATTAGTATGTAAATAAATAATTTAATGTAACATTATTGAAATAAAAGAAATATTATACAATGTTTGAAATTATTGAAATGTACTTTGAATGTAATGTGTATAATTAGTGAGGACAAAATGCAGTCTTTCTAAGAACGGTGATAATAGTTAGTTGTTTCATTAAACAAAATTGATATTATCGAAAGGGAAAGTTAAGATAACGGAATACACCCCTAGACACACATACGTAGTTGCTGCTTCATTTTCACATCAGCCCCGGTTATGTATGAGGGGGAAAAGAAATGAATGTAATGGAGCGATTTGTGCAGCTTTTGACAGCGATGTCTTGTAAGCCAATGAATGTTCCGGACGCCGTAGCGAGTCAGTAAAGCGCAGTTCTGCGGTGTGAGGTGTCCCCGGTTCGCGTCTGGGCCCGGGCATGTTTGTTGTGTTGTCCTTCACCTCATATCACCCTTGTCGGCTCTCAAAACTGCGTTGTTAAATGTACGTAATACCATTACACTGATCCTCCATTAAGGTAAATAATTTGAGCATTGTGCGGTACACTGAGAAAAATGTACTGTTAACGACAAACAAATAAATATTGTTGATATAAATTTTTTGTAACAAACAAATAACTGTTATTTATCAGTCGTATACGTTGAAGTCACTACTGAAATTTATTTGCTTCGACAGCAAAATTTTGTTGACACAATTTATTTAAAAATAAATTATATTTGGTTCGTTATACTAATATTTATCGTTAGATGTAATGCTTAACAACACGCGCTTTTGATATTATCCAAAATATTTGTTCCTGTTAAGAATTCAACTCTACCTTGCTTATAGTATTTTATTTATTTGAATTTATTATCACATTTACTTGAGTGAACCATATTTATGGCATACTATACAGAATGATAAATTTAACCATGGGAGATATTAAATTAAAGAAACTATTTGGTTGGAAGCAATGAAATACGTCCGTTCGAGAAGTCGTTCTTGTAATGGCATTTAGTATTCACGTGTTAGATGTTACACTCACACACACACACACACACCTACACACACCTACACACACCTACACACACACGGTGGTTTAGGAAACTTACCTCACATTTTCTTTAAGTAAAGGTACTTACTATATTTGTAGAATATTAATTTTTGGGTTCGTTTACATAATTATGTTAGATTAAATAACTGAAGAAAACTAAAATGGTTAAAAACATATTGCCGAGTACACACGAGTCTCATTCTAGTTTCCACTTCTTGCTGCCCATATTTCACGGCGTATTACGTGTACAATTTTGTAAAAGTTACGAAGAAGAAATCTAACGAAAGTCAGCCAACATACCATAAACACATGTTTACCGCATTTAGATGTCACAATTATGTGAATATATATATATGTGTGTGTGTGTGTGTATGTGTGTGTGTTTAGGTGAGTGGGCATAAGCTACCTTGTGAGGACATTCGACAGTTTGCTGAGCGACGCTGTGAGGACATTTTTTCTTGCGAGGACCGGGTGCCGGTCCTCATAAGGAACGGTCCTCATATTCGTATTCTACCGGCTATTCTGAGTTCATAAATATATAGGACATTGTATTTCTAGACGGTCCTCATTTTGTTATCTAAATGCTGGATTTGTAGTTCAGCCGTTTTCCACCAGACGGTATCCTAGTCGACTTGATTACACACTTCTTCCAATCTGTGCAGTTCAAGTGAGAACCTCTTTACACACAGCTTAAAGTTGCACACTCTTGAAATTTAACATACTTTGCGAGTACCTGATGTAAATTAACTACCAGTATCCCATACACCAAACGGGGACCATTTCCAGCAGCCAATCAGGAAGCCTTATTTGAAATTTTAAACTGGTGCACACTCGCA